>JASANF010015611.1:0-12515 GCA_030248245.1 Trissonchulus sp. WLG1_4 | reverse complement strand
CAATTATGCCCAAAATTGGCATTATAACCCCAAAACATTTGTCTCGAATAGTATAGAACAAGTTAAATTCAAAATGAAGCAAGTTGCAAAACATTTCACCAATTTTCAGCATCTGGCAACCGGAAAAGTTTTCACGCTTGGCAACGATGATGTATGATTCGAAATAATTATTGATGTATTTAGATGATTCGAACTGCAAAAGGTTTTCTTGGCACTTCCAGAGATTTTCTTTCGATTCTGGTGGAAACAAAGAGTTATTCCTGAAATGTGAAAAGTTATCATAATAAACTAGATTGTTTAAAAAGCATATTCTATTGCCATTGAGCAGCACTACATTTTACATAAGTGCTCTAATGCAAATGAATCCCGACTTTTCGTTACCCTCTTCACCCTTAAGCGCTATTGGCGATATGTGCACTACGACTTTGTCCAGTCAAAAGCACCCCCCACCCCTCCTCCACTATTTAGGCAGTGCACGCTAGAGTTCGCAACGGGTCGAGGATTCATAACCCGACCCGACCCGACCCGAGCTAATGTCTAACCCGACCCGACCCGACCCGACCCGACCCGACCCGACCCAACAAGACCCGACTTCTACTGAAGCTGCTATACAAACACCGAGGCACTTGAGATTTTCTTGGCACTTTTTGTCCAGTTTTTTATGTATTTCATATGTTTTGATAAGCTACAGCACATCATGTACATGGGGGGTCTGCGGGGAGAAACCCCGCCCAAGATTTGAGATTCCGGGACAAGCTCTCCCTCAGTTTTGACACATCGAGTGAGGCAAGCCCCCCTCCTTGTTGCTGAAATAGTGACCGAAAAAATTGCCTCAGATAGCTGTAAACTAGGTACTTCAAAAACGAGCAAATAGCGCAAAAAAATCGCTAATAAGTGTCCGAATTTTGCAAATAGTTTAACATTTTCAGGCAAAAATTGGAAATAATAGCGTTTTTGTCAGTTCAAGCCCCAAAAACGTCGAGACAAGCCCCCCTAAAATTTCAAAAAATTTGGAATAAGCTTCCCAAACCGAGACCCCATGTACATGTATGGACTAAAGTAGCTAATTTGGCTAAAAAGAACTAAGAGTTCGGAAAACCTGCTACATCACTTCGCAAAGGGTAGGTATGTACATTAGGTTGAAATTACCATCAAAGCAGATAAATCTAATGTAAAACTCAAGGATTTATACCCAAAATTTTTGACCCGATCTGACCTGCACAACCCGCGGGTTGGAAAATCTCAACCCGACCCGACCCGACCCGACCCGACCCGACCCGACCCGCAGCAACCCGACCCGATTGCGAACTCTAGTGCACGCTATCCCACATATATATACCGCGATACCCCAATTGTGAAAAATCCAGAAGCTTATGTTAGATCTAAAGAAAAACCAATGTACCTCTTGCGTGATGTCTGGCTTAGAAATGATGACTGGTCCAAGATTTTGGTCAATATTGTTTGTCTAGAGTCTGGAAGTTCTAATTTGCCACTATAGAGTCTGGAAGTTCTAATTTGCCACTATACACCTGTACTATTTTTACGCGGCGGCCTCAGCCGCCGCGTATATACTATAGTACAAACGCTCAGTTTGCATGTATCTCTGGTTTCTGTGTTAATTTGAACTGTACAATCGGGTAGGTCCCAAAAATACACTAGATGTGTGGGTGTGTTTGTGCTGTGTGTGTAGTGATATTGGCATCATCGCTGATGAATAGTGATAGCAACAATAGCCGATAGCCTAAAGAATACGTATATTGTTTCTTTCAAACATTGGAGCGAGCGTCAGTCTGCAATTGCAACATACACATACATACCAAATTGTGTCGTGTGCAGACTAGTACCTCAGTGTTAAATTACCTATTTTACCAGCGTCGTAAACTTTTAATGAATTAGAAATACTATAGTTCAGAAAATAAAGAAAATGACAAACAGAATTGAGTGAACTACTACATAATAGAGAGGCTGGCTAAATCATAAAATCAAGTAATTTCGGAAGTCGTCACGAATCAGAAAGACATCATGAAACAGTTTGAATGAGAAACTGAAAGAGATTAATATTGCAAAATCTGTCAGATAAAGTAAAAGTTTGCTTTTGTTCTTGCTGTAAAAAGTAGCTTATACGAAGCTGAATACTTCCGACCTATTGTGATTGACAATGCACAGCAATTAAATTTTTTGGTCTTATTTTTGAATCGTGTAAGATGCATTCATTGCGTCGCATTTCATGGTCGTAAATGTTTATTAATGGTCAGATAAAAACCACTAATCGGCTGATGTAGAATAAAATTCTCAAAACCGGAACATTGATAGTACCAAAAGTACATAACAAGAAGAGTATGACACTCTCAATATTATGGCTTGGGAGTTGGGGTTTACGTCCAGACTGTCCAGTGTGGAGCGCAAAATAGCCAATTTTTATGCGGTTTTGAGGAGGGCAGGCACCCCCTTATTTCAAGACATAGTACTTGATGAATGTATTAAAAAGGCTTATTATGAAAGAGTTTTGTATACAGCCATTAGTTTTCTTTTTAAAAAACTCACATATTCTCAATGCAAGATTTAGCTAGAAAAGCATGATGCAGCTAAACATGTTGAAATTTTGACTCTAAAAAACATTGGTGCCGCGTTTTATATTCGAAGAATATCATCGGCTGATAAACGCAAGTTTCAACTAAATCTATCTAAATTTAGTAACTTTACTCGCAAAACGTGCTTGTTTGTACTAGTTTCTCAATGAACGTAGAATTTCAAAGCAACAAGCAGCAATTTTATGCATTTTATTGAGTTTTGATCCATGGCCACAGCAGAATTTCATTCATGACCGACAGTATGTAGTACATTTCAGTGCAACATATAATCGGTAGAATAGCCATCAGCTGGAAGCAGTCCCTTCAAAAGAAGTTTAACCTGTCGCTCACATTTTTTCAACTTTCAGAGAGTCTATAGATATTTTTCTTAAACTGTTAAATTTGTAAATTTATAAATTTTACACCGAATGAAGTTAAACAATAATATGTTGAAAAAAAGGATTTCCTTGTTTTGTGAGAAAAAGGTGTAGAGGATCAAGCCTAGAACTTTTGTGTGGACTGGAGAATACTAAACACTGCACTCCAACCATCAACTCTTGTAGCCCCAATTAGTTTTCTTATTAAGCCGTTAAGTTTTTTTTAAACAGCGTAAGGATTAAATGACAAAACTTGATCGGCACCTTACTCACATGGCCAACCCGATTACCATAAACAAAAATAGTCCTCAAGCTTCAAATCTACCTAATTCAACCCACACACACGATTTCCTGATTTACCTTCAATGATTTTGAAGTAAACTGATTTGATTTGATTTTTTCAACCTCATACGAAGACACGCGGATCCACATTCAATATATGACCATGAAGGAATGCACTTATAGAGTCTTACACACGCCTGACCCGACTGTTTCCCCAAATCCATCACATATTTTGTTCCCCAATTTAAGAAAAAACAGGGTGGCACCCCGCAATCCTCGGTTGACGGCTGCTCACAGGTTTCTTCAGCTTTATATGTGTAATTTGTACATGTAACTTGAATTTACTCAAACTTGAGCACAAATTCCGACGAACCAACCCACCACAGGGCTTAGCAAAAGCAAACATCTCTTCGGTTAGTGCATGTTCTGTGGGTAATGTCATGTCACGTCATCATGGTGTTTGCGAAAAAAGAAACACGGTACATTTATGGCTTATAAATTTACACCGTGGTCTAAAATACCTCAAGTTTGGTTTAATACCTGTCCGCAATTGCGTCTGTACGCCAGTGCAGACTCATGGATGTAAATGCAGTCCGGTTTGCATCTTTCAGTCTAGCTCATACACAAGAAATCAATCTCTGATTGACAAAATTTTGTACAGCAACTACTTAACCATTAAGCTTACAGATTAAACAACACTGTGATAAACGAGTACTCGATCAATTAGGTACCAATAAAACTGTTATTCTAAAATATGACTACGATTTTCTGATTAGAAAGTTATTTTCAAATGTCTTTGAAACTACCGTCAACTAGCGTTTCACTTGCTTTTGAGACGACTTTTGCTCCATTATTGCTGCTTGTGTTGAATAATTTTGGAAGTAATTAAATTCATTACTTAGTTTTCAATAAATAAAGCGTCAGTCAATAAAAAATTTATTTTTAGGGCTTTAGAAAAACCATAGAAAACTACTAATTTGGGCATTCCGGCCCTACAGTAAGCTAGCTAACAGCAACAAACCGAAGCTAGCTGGCTGGCCGCCTGGACCAGCTCACACACGATCACACCCTACGGAAAAATTACGCACAAACACGCACACAATTTTGCCACAGCAAATACATGAAGACGTGCAAATTACGTGGGGCAAAACAAATGTAAAGTCCTGTCGCTACTGAGGTAGCGACAAGAAAAACTTCTTTTTTGCGACCTGGAGTAACTTCGATAGCGCTTATAGCGTAAAAAGCCTAAAGAGCACTAAAAATTAGCCATCGCTCAAATAGTGCACATAGAGCTAAGAGAAAAGCGCCATAGTTGTGCGTCGCTTACACACTTTACTGAAATAAACGCATTGCACATTGAGAGTTTTGTACACAAAACTAACGCTTGACCCTACAATGTTTGCTCGAAAGTAATACTAGTCACATACCAGTATGGAATAGCCGTAACAGTTGTCTCTAGGTTTTGATCCAATTTGTCGAAATAAGATTTAAAAGGACACTTAAAATTGATTGCACCAGAAACATGACGTACTATTGCAATAACAAAAATAATAAGTGACTTCATTTTTCTTCGCACTCACAAACAGAAACTTGATTGCGATGGCTGGCTGAAGATGAAGCAGAGTCTCAGTAATATCTGACTGACACTTATTTTTATAAGCACAACTTGTGCCATGTAATTTGCTTTGTAATGCCATTTTCTGATTAAAGCAATTTTATTTTTTATCTTTTTCTTTAAATTTGTGCAAAAATTTTCTCATTTTTACGCGGCGGCCTCAGCCGCCGCGTATATACTATACTGCAATCGTCTTCTATGATTGCATATACTTCTACTGTAAAACTGGAGGCAGGTCATGAAAAAGCACTGTTTGTGTGGGCGTGTGTATCAATTTGTGCATTATATGCGTTATATGCATTACGTAGGTATGTAGCTACATGAGACTCCAACGCCGCTTGTGCGAGCGTGTGTCAGATCAAACATAACATGTACGTCTACATGAATGTAATCTCATTGAGTAATGTTGCGACAAAACCTGTTACGACAATGTTCCGTAGATTATTTATTAGTGCGTTAGATCCCGAATCCAGTACATGCCAGACTTCAGATGCCATTGCTAACCATGCGGGTACGGCCTTGGATGTCACTGAGTTTCGTAACATATTTATCATATGAATAACTCTGTGGATACAGAGTTTCTGAATTCCACTAAAAAAATTTTATTCTATGGAAACGCAAGCTTTTTTTTCTATTTGAAATAATTTTAAAATGAAAGCAGAGAAATGGTGTACCAGGACACGATTTTAGCAGTCTATATGTTGAGATTTTTTCGAAACGTACCCGAACCCGAACCATTCGTACCCGAACCACCCGAACCCGAACCCGAACTTTGGCCAAATGAACTGCATGACATTACACACTGTATTTGAATATAGAATGTCAAAAAAGTGTAGAGCAATTGAGTCAACAACCTTTCAAGGAATAAATACTTTTAATATTCATTAGTTTATTAGAGATTATACAGTTTTGAGTTTGAATAATTTGACAAATAGATATATAAATGGTTTGTATCATATGCAATCCAGCTTGGGTTAATGTGATCATACTATAAGCGATTGATACTCGCTGTCACGATGCGCGATTGCGACGAAAACAAATTCTTATGTCGTTGCCATTTTTGAAAGCTAGCGTTCACGAATTGTTCACGTGAATAGAGTTGAATAGAGTTCAGGTCTAGGGTTGATTTAGATTCAAACCTCGGTATGATTTCGAACAATTTGACAACACACACGCACACCAACAACACGTGTGCAGCCTTGCTGCGAAGAAAGCAGCAAAAATTAAAAAATTTTGGGATTTTTTAAAAAAATGTGAAGTTAGTTCTAGTATTTATTATACAAAAAAATGTTATTATATTATTATGGGATCAAGTGCAGTTGGGGGGGGGGGGGAAATAGTGGACTTATTTTTTGGAGTAGAGCACCTTGAGGGAAGCAATTTTTGTAATAGAACCCCTATCCACAAATTTGGATTTTCTGAGCTATGACCCCTTGAAAATTGCATTTTCAGTGTTTTTGGAAGTGAACGCAGGCCAAAGTTCGAAGCCAAAAATTGATGTAATCTTTGTTTTTGGATAGTTTTGAGTGCGTTATGATTTTTTAAGGCATCGTCTAGGCTTAATTCTCTAGGCTAAGCTGGCAGGATTTTTTCAGAAAATTTCGATTTTTTATTGCCTAAGCCTGAGCCTAAGCCTGAACCTAAGCCTAAGCCTGATACTAAGCCTAAGCCTAAGCCCCATACTACGCCTAAGCCCTAAGCCTAAGCCCAAGCCTAAATTAAGGCCAAGTTTGGATTTGGTCAAAAATTGGACGTTTCTGGCGAATTTGGCCAATTTTTCGGTAGAAACCGGGTCAAACAGCCTTTGTTTTGATTCTAAAAAATTGTAACCAATAATCTGGCACCATTTTCACACGATTAGAACCAAAAAACAAGAGTTTCGGAAAAAAATTGCGAAAACGTCCCTCACTGAGGGTTCAAATTTCGGGGGGTCGTATCTCAGAAAATACAAAAAATGAAATAGGGTTCTTGAAGCAAAAATGCTTCCCCCAAGGTGCTCTACTCAAAAAAATATGTCCACTATTTTTCTCCCCCCAACTGCATTTAACCCTTATATACTAAAAATGATTATCTTTGGAAATTCTAAAAAATCTGTATAAAAATTTTGTAATTCGGTTAGAAAATTTAGGTACCCGAACCACTTTTTGCGTCCCCGAACTGACTTGTACCCGAACCCGAACCCGAACTGAAAAAATGACCCGAACCGTACCCGAACCCGAACCCGAACTTTCGTCCCAACACTAGTTGAGTATGTAACGAAGTACGAAGTTAATTCACCAAACTTTATAGGGCGTAAGCAGCTGCCAACGCTGTAGCTGAGGTTGGCAGGCGATTGTTAGCTTGCATATTATGCATCGTCAATAGGGCCTAATCGTGATACTATCTTTCAAAATATTTACGTAATTTTCGAACACAAATTGATCCGAAAAAATCGCTACTGCGGCAGTGAGAAGTCTCCGCAGAGACAAATTTAGATGCATTATTTGATTTTAGTTACAAATGGAGTAGATTTATAACGGTAAAATGTCACATATGAGTTTTGCGGATGTTTTAACCAATACACTGCTGGTTAGTGGCGAGAAACTGATTTAACATAGAGAGTGGTCATGTTCAGTTATAAAAGTTGGCATCAAAATATTTTGGTGCCGCGTTTTATATTCGAAGAATATCCTCAGGACTACAAGCATGTCGCAACGAAATCTATCTAAAATTGATTTAACTCTACTCGCAAAACGTGCTTGTTAACATGAGCTCAAGATACATACATACATATATTTTGCATCACCATAAGACATAGTGAATACGTATACTGTTATTGCACTATACTTTGATGGCATTGACCAACAAGCAGCAGTTTCATGCAAATTTTTTCAGTAATTTTTAGCTGTTAACAGTCAGTACTTACACTAAGTTTGTCCCTGCCGCGTAAAATTGTCGAATACTTGATAGTATTTTTCAAAAATGTTTAGAAATCTCAATTTGACGAATGCTCTCCCCTGCCCAGAGCTGTACATCGGCACATGGACACCTTCATTCATTTATTTATATAGGTTTTGAATTCCGAGATGATGTCAAAAATGAAATTTTGCGACGTGAATATGCATGTATCATTGGCAATCATTGACATCGATCACTCGATTTTTTAGTATTACTTCATTCATTAGTTAATAATTAATTTCATTAGTAATAATTATTCCACAAAACTATTTAATTTATTGTTGATTTTATGCTAGACGTCATGTCGCCCCTTTTTTGACTGACATTTAAGCCAGAAATTAATGTTTTGGATTAAATATTGGGAATGTTTTGTTAAAAAAATGACAACACCGCAACACCATATTGAAATTATGGCCAAGGGGGCATCATAAACTTAAAACTTCAGAATCTTACCTCATTTATTACTAAACATAAAAATTGCATTTGCAGCAATATATACATAACTTATACAGTAATAAAATTAAAATTATTAAAATTGTACTACGGTTTTTATCTAACTGCAAGCAACTTTTAATAATAAGCCCCCGACAAACAAAAACTTGAACACGCAAATCATGCAAACTGCTTCGTGGCCAGCTTATGCCAAAAAGCAGTATAAAGACCTGCCGCCGCTGAGGCGGCGGCAGGAAAAAGCCCTTCTGCTGGGTCAGGAGTAGTCCTGCGCGGAGTTAAGAGTGTCTATACCCCACAGGAAATATAAAGCGCGGCCAATTCTTGCAGAAGTCTAAGAAGTTTAGAAGAAGAAGAAGAAGAAGAAGAAGAAGAAGAAGAAGAAGAAGAAGAAGAAGAAGAAGAAGTCAAAGTCTCCAATTCTTGCAGAAATTATTTCTCGAGTCCACAGCAAGATTGTTTTTTCATATTTGCCAAGTTTAAAGAAAACATTGTAACTTTCGTGTCTAAGATTGAGTTACCTGTCCTTCCAGTGTTATTTAACACTGTAAATTCGACCTACGCGAAACAACGTAGAAGGACGAGAAAATGAATATAGTATATGGCCCCTATGGGCCGCGTAAAAGTAACACAGTGGTATTACTACAGTTTGTAACCTAAACTAGGAGGATTACTTTTTTGTCCCTCTTTGCAGCCTAACGATTCCTTTTGGCAACCTGCTTAGACGGACTGAATAACCTCTCGTGTTTAGAGCTGCATTCTATGTAAGAAACAAACAAAAAAACGTAGCGTAGGTTCTGACTGTAATTTCATGAATTGCCAAAGGTTGCAAACTGCGATCGTCACGGTGCGAAGTCGATTGCAATCAGCGCAGTATCTCAGTTACATAAGTAACCTGAAATGTTCCTTTTTAATTTTTAACAATAATTTAATCCTTTTATAGAGCTTGTAAAGTTGGAAACATTTTTGCTTAATGCCGCAATTGTCTTCTTTACACTCAAAAACATTTAATTGCATTGGCTGACAATGTTGAAAATTAAGTACACCATACAAAGTTTTGCCGCATTGAACCTATGTTGCTATTCAACGGACAGTACTTATTAAAATTTATTGCTTCAGACTATGGAGTCCGAACGGAGTCTGAGTCAAATGATTCTAAGTTTATAATTTTGAGACACTCTCCTTAATTCTGCCTGTGCTATAGCGCAGGCAGATGCGCTCGTCATTTCCAGGCCACATGTTGCCTTTTTATGCAACATGTGGCTGGCCTTCTGATTGGAGCTCCGCTTCTGATTGGCTAGACGGCTGTGCACGTTCTCCAATCAGCACGCAGGCGGCCTCGCGTGCTCTAATCAGCACACTTTCCACCATTACAGCCATTTCAGTGTTAAGTTCTGCAATGATCGGCGGGTAGGGGGGATTTTTTGTTTTTTTTGCCCAGAATTATATTTTGTCTACATTTTTATCACCATTTTCAGGGATTATTGCTAGTATGCGCTGACTATGATGTTAACTGGTAAGTTAAATGTTTTTTGACAATTTTCAGGCAAAAGCACGTGAGGCCGCCTGCGTGCTGATTGGAGGAAGTGCACAGTCGTCTACCTAATTAGAACGGAGCTCGCTTCTGATTGGCCAGCCACATGTTGCATAAAACGGCAACATGCGGCCTAGAAATGACGAGCATCTGCTTGCGCGATAACACAAACAGAAAGGAGGGTGTCTCACTTTTCGACTGAATAGAGTGAGACGCTATTATGTACTCTTGGTACAACTATTAAACGATATGGCATGTATTCACCAACAAAATCAAATGCTACGTAAATACATACATATGTAAGGTACTGTTAATGTTAGGCAGTGTTGTTTTAGTATTTCTTATGAAAACAGGTGATTCAAATATTTTTTTAGTTTATTATGTCGTAGTATCTACATTCAAATATAACATTTTTTGTAAGTAGACTATGTATTTTACTTTTTTATATCTGATATTTTTCGATGACTTCTTTGTCATTTATTAATGTGATTTGACTTTTTGATACTTTTTGATTTGGTTTGATTGATTTTTTTTTGATTTGATTTGGACTTGATATAGTTTTTCATTACTGATAGTTTTTGTTTTTTTACTGAATTATTTTATCTTCTGAGTAAATTTTGCGCAGAACTTAAGTTACAACTGACACCTGTGCATAAATTTTAGGCGCAGTACTGTACAGGTCCAAATCTCTAGGCATGTTTCTCACTTTTCTGAAATTCGACCTGCGGACATTTTTGGAGGGCTTTGATCACGAAAGAATATCTTAAATTTTCAGTGCGTTTGCTTTTTAGCTATTTTCTCAGTAAATTGACTAGTTAGTAAAAAAGTGGGGGATTTTAAACATGTCAAAAACTTATCAACTTTCAGCTTCAACAGGTAATCGCATGATTCAAAACTGTGGCGCAAACTTTTGGTAAAAAAAATTGGATTTGGAAAGGACCTTTTTTTAAACGCTTGTCCTAGAAAAGAAGACCAATAATTGACTTTCCATACATAGCATACTTTTAGGCAAAATATAGGTCTACGTTATGCCAAAGACCGCAACGATTAGAATCTGTAAACGCTGAGCTATATGGTTTTCTAGAAAAACACCTAAAAACGCAATTAACCCTTTAAGTGATTTTATGAAAAGGCCCTTAGTAACTGGTAGTCCGCCAATTTTAGGTACATAAACGTTTCATAATCGCTACTGTCATGACAGCTGACTGAACTAAGGCAACCGTAAAAGTTAAAAGGCCCAGTAATTCTCAGCAAGTTAGACTGCCAATTTTATGTAGCTAGTAATACTGGACTTTTGTCAAAGGAGAACGCAGTGGCAATCTAAAGAAATAAGCTGCACTAATGAAATTAATAATTTGCGTTGACATGGACCGTTTATTAAATAGTGCAATTTTACTATTATTTTCGTAGATGAATGGTTATAGTAATGTTAGAACATTTCCGTATTAATAATGATTATCGGAATATTTATTTATATTTTAAAAATCAAACGAAAAATATTGAACTATTTTAAAAACTCAAAAATTTTAAACTAACCACAGTATAAAAAATTGGGTTTATAAAACTATTGCTAATTACAACGAAAAGACGCGGCCCCTCTCATTAGCTACGTCTTTAGTGAATAGTGTATCGCGACAAAGTAAAAAGCTAGTCTTCTGTCAGTTGTTGCTTGAATGGCTTGAAATTGGCCTTGGCATCACTGTTGCTGACGCCGGCGTCATAGGAGGTTAATTTCGATCTGTACTGTATTTACTGACAATGTTTGCGTAACCGGAAAGAATACAAATACGTTTAAGTAATCAACGTGCTGTATATGAACGATGTCGCAAATATGGTATTAGACTATAGCTAACAACGTGTCAACGTATGACTGAAGTACATATTTAATGTTATTGCTAAAAATGGTGTGCATCGCCATAAAAAATGCTTGAGGCCGTTTGAAATGTTATCATTTCAAGTTATTAATTATTGGAACATTATTGCACCTAATTTTTCTACTTCAAATGTTATCATGTGAGTGGGCAAATGGTAGCCAAAATGGCACTAACTGGCACAAGAATTTAACACAGTATATCAAAAAGTTTCGCGTCACCTGTTAGTATTGGCGCTGTTGGTTACATATTATTATAGTAAATAAGTATTACAATAATGCCAGATAGTTGAGTTAACAATACAACGTTTTGATCAAAATACTTCGGCTCCGCTTTCATTCCAAAATCTTCAGGAAGTAAATTTGGTCGGTGAATTACTATAGATTAATATTATATTTGATTTATGTTTATCAGATTCTATCTGATTTGGAGTTATTATGCTTTTTCATGTTTTCAGAAACCCCATGATTATTGACGTCAAAATGCATGTTCGACTCAAATTTTCATTTGTCTCTAAATGTTGGAACTCTATTTCGAGATGTTACATAATGGAATACTTTGTAAAAAACATATCCTACTATCGTAAGTGTCATTTGTCATATCAAAACGTTAAATATAAACCAACACTAGTGTCATTGTAACAGTATATTAGACTGAAAGTTACGCAAGTCCCAAATCTAATGCACCCACATATTTCATCTACAACAGGTTAACTATATACTTTGACTCCGGAATTATCTGACTCCGACTCCGCTGTGACTTGTAACAAGTAAAATTTGGTTGGTCTTGTACGTTAAATTGGCAAAATAGGTTCATTACGGCCAAAACTGTTTTATTACGCGGCGTCCTCAGCCGGCACATATATACTATATTGCAATC
>JASANF010015609.1:0-17815 GCA_030248245.1 Trissonchulus sp. WLG1_4 | reverse complement strand
TTCCAAGAAACAGCTAAAACTTTTCAAAAAATACTTACAAATACACACTCACAATCAGATAAAACTACAAAAATTCTAAAGTGAGCCTATTATTGACACGCAACGGCTATAAAATCTATCAAAATCAAGCTTTTTCAGACAAATAATCATAAAATTTGCTAAAATAAGCCTAAAATTGACACATATTACTGCAAAATGAAGCATAAACGGTCACTGGTCTAGTAAATTGTAAGCAACAGCTAAACTTTTCAAAAAATACCTACAAATACACACTCACGATCAGAAAACACCACAAAAATTGCTAAAAGTGAGTGTATGACCAACACACAACGGCAATAAAATCTACCAAAATTAAGTATTGTCAGACTAAATAATCATAAAATTTGCTAGAATACGTCTATAATTGACACCTATTACTGTAAAAGTTAATCCAAAACGATCAATGGTCTTACTAAACTCCAAGCAACAGCTAAACTTTTCAAAAAATACTTACAAATACACACTCACAATCAGATAACACCACAAAAGTTGCCAAAGTGAGCCTATGATTAACACACAACGACTATAAAATCTACCAAAATTAAGCATTGTCAGACTGAATAACCATAAAATTTGCTAAAATAAGCCTATACTTGACACATATTACTGTGAAAGTTAACTCAAAACGGTGAGTGGCCTCAGTATATTGTAAGCAACAGCTAAAACTTTTCAAAAAATACTTACAAATACACACTCATGATCAGATAACACCACAAAAATGTTAAAGTGAGCCTATGATTAACACATAACGGCTATAAAATCTACCAAAATTAAGCATTGTCAGACTAAATAACCATAAAATTTGCTAAAATAAGCCTATAATTGACACATATTACTGTGAAAATTAAATCAAAACGATCAATGGTCTTACTAAACTCCAAGCAATAACTAACCTTTTCAAAAAATAGTTACAAATACACACTCACGATCCGTGAAACCACAAAAATGTTAAAGTGAGCCTATGATTAACACACAACGGCTATAAGATCTACCAAAATTAAGCATTGTCAGACTAAATAACCAAAAAATTTGCTAAAATAAGCCTATAATTGACACATATTAATGTGAAAGTTAACTCAAAACGATCAATGGTCTTACTAAATTGCAACCAACAACTAAAACTTTTCAAAAAATACTTACAAAAACCCACTCACGATCGGACAAAATCACAAAATAATGTAACAAGTCTATGATTACCACATATATATTACATTCTCTTCGCCGTCACGCCCGATAGACGCTATGAGTCATCTTAGGAATGTGTCAATTTACCTACTATTAGCAATTAATCAATCACCACACAGACCAACGCCATGACTCACCCTAAACTTCTGTCAAATTACCAACTATTAGTCATTAATCATTGTGGTTACTACCAAACTATTAGGTTTACAAAATATGTATATTTAGCAATAGGTAAATCTACCTTTAGCGTGGGTATTCAGCTTGGGTTGTTATGTCAGCTTGTAGTACGGGTGATAACCTGCACGATGACATACTGTTTGTCTAGCTAGGACGTATAACGGCTGAGAAATCGTCCATGCCCGTAAAATGTGCGGTATGTTTTTAGCCACACGGTACATGAGCATGTTTGAAAAACTTAGGTGGTTGTACTAAATCAGTCATTACTACTGACAGAGTAGGAATTGAGCTTAGTATTTTATATGACCTTGTACTACTAATGATAACCTATGTAATGACCTATTGATTGAGCTGATCGGACCTATAATCGCCAAGTAATGGTCCATGCCCGTAAAATGTGCGGTATGTTTTTAGCCAAAAACTGCCATAAGGTACCTAAACATAGCTATAGCTAACCATCAGGTAATAATTCAGCTTAGTTTTTTATATAGCCTTGTAGTCCTAATGATAAGCTACAAAATGAGCTATTGATTGGGTTGATCGGACAAATAATTGCTGAGTTACAGCTCATTTACCTAAAATACGTAATCTACAGTAACCTACCTAACTAGTTTACAGCCACTAACTGGCAGCTGTCAAAGCGCCTGCGGGCACACACGTGTTTTAACTTCCATATTACGTTACCACAACAAGATAAAAATATATCATTAAACAGTTAAAATTAGTAAGGTTAATAAAAATGTGTACAATTAAAAGGTATTGAAAGTAACAATCACGTAAATTACAAATTATTAAAATAATATGTTCAAATGAAAAAAAAATTATAAGTTAGTTTAAATTACAAAAGTAGTTTAAAAATTAAACTGGTAGCTCCTCCCCACCCAATTCGCTAGCAGGATTTTCGCAGGATTATCGCAGGATTTTCGCAGGATTTTCGCAGGATTTTACACGTTAAAGATAGCTCCTCCCCACCCAATTCTCCTCCCCACCCAGCTCCTCCCCACCCAAAAAGGTCTGAGATCCTCCCTATATACTACTTTTTTCGTTGTGCGGCGGTCGCTGCTTTCGCCCTCCCCCTTTATGCCATGCCGTTCTCCGTTTCCATTATTTTTGGAATAAAGAGTTTGAATTTGTTCTTTATACAAAAGACAAAATACCCATTCCATTTATCTACAATTATTTGGTTTGTTCGTATGTGATGAGAAATAAAAAAGAGAAGAAATTTTATAACTCTATATTTGTGTCTTATGTGTTTAAAAAAAAAAATTTGCCCCATTTTTTTGACTGTAGATGTTAAATTGTAAAAATAGGCATCTGTTAACAAATAGTAAATAAAAATTTGTAGCGACCTGTACCTTTCCTAAGTGCAACTTTGCAATCACTAATGAAGAACCTACATAGAGGTATTTTTTTTATTAAGCAACATAGCTAAAGTTTTTGACAGTATTATATACAAACGAAAAAGAGAGTGGCTTAAAATCACCAATTTTCAAAATCCGACGCAATTAGCTTTTAAAAAAAATTACTCATCATGTGACAACCTGTTTATATTGAATAGTATACTTTAACTATATTCATCAATGAACAAACCTGTTTTTGTCGCCTTCATTGACTTTAAGAAAGCATTTGATAGGGTCAACCGGTTGGGATTGCTGCACAAACTAACGAAACTGAGAATATCAAGCAAAATTATTAAACTTTTGAAATCAATGTTTAGTAGCACCAAAGCATGTGTTGCAGGACTTGAAAATAAATTTTTCAAACTTTCAGTTGGACTACCGCAGGGCGCGGTACTCTCACCATTGCTTTTTAATGTCTACGTGGTTGACTTCGAATGCTTTCTCAAATCAAAGCATGCATCATGTATAAAACTACATAATATTTCTGTTTACATATTGTTCTATGTGGATGACCTAATTATGTTTGCGGAATCAGCCAACGAGCTGCAAACCTCTCTAAATTTACTATATGAGTACTGTACCACATGGGATGTAACTGTTAACGTGGAAAAGTTCAGTATCATTTGTTTTTCTAATAACGCAAGAAACTTCTGTAGTAGTCAAAATTTACTAATTGCATATAACAATGTAATCTTGAGAGAAACCAAGTCGACAGCTTATCTTGGCTTTTCTATCGGTAAAAAAGGCGTTTGTAATTCGACTGTGGTGACCGACCGACTTAACAAAGCTGAAGCTGCCAAAACGTATCTACTGTACCTCCTCTCTAAACACGATGTATTGTCACTGAAAACTAAACTAATGCTATTTGATTCTATGGTTGTATCTGTGCTTAGTTATGGTGATGCAGTGCGGGGCTATTTAACTTGGTCTGATAGGAACATTTGTACTTTTCACAACAACGACCCACTAGAAATTGTGCAAAAAACTTTCTGAAACGTATCCTTGGTGTGAAAGCAACAACTCCGTCCGCAGCTATATACGCAGAAACCGGACGCTATATACTGATGATTATCAGAATGCTTCCTGCTGTCAAATATTGATGCAAATTCTTAGACACCCCTTCTACTTGTCTGCGTAAACAAGCTTACTTTGCACTGTGTTATATTGCTGTAACTAAACCAAATGTTAGAACTTGGGTTACCAGTCTCCTGAACTTACTAACCTATTTTGGATACAGTGAACATTGGGAATCGCAGCTCATTTTTAACAAAAATGAGTTTTTACTAGATCTAAAAAGTAAATTAATCGCCAGGTTTACTGCTGAATGGCGTGATGAAATTCAAAATCTTCCAAGTTTAGACATTTATCTAAAATTCAAGTCAACATTCGGTATTGAGTACTATTTTTCTGTCATCAAAAACTTACAACACCTAAAAGCATTAATAAAAGTTCGTGTAAGATCTCACGACCTTGAAATTGAGAGAGGTAGGTGGGACCGTCGCGCTGCACACAGAACGCCACGTGAAATGCGTATTTGTACTCTATGCAATACTAACCAGGTAGAAAACGAAATTCATTTTTTAATTAACTGTCCTGTTTACTCCCAAATTAGGGAGTCATGCATCGGATACTTCATAAACACAAGTGATTCTCCGGAATCGAACTTTGTTAAACTCCTCAACTCAACTGAAGACACTATTTTGAAAAGAACGGCCAAATTCTGCCATCTGGCCTTTCAAAAACGAAAGCAACTTATATCTCAAAACCAAACTGATAGCATTTGATCTGCATAATTGAAGTTGAAACATATGTATTGTTTTGTGTTTGTTTTCTTGCTTGAGTATTTCTACTAACCCCTTAATATTTTATAACCAACTGTACCAGTGCGCAAATGACATGTCGTTTTCATACCAGCATAATATGTCCCATATGGGACTTTATGTTAGCAAATGATTCCAATAAACAAGAACAAACATAGGTACAAAACGTCAACATATAAAACCATGCAATATTTTGCCTAAGGGTATATATATATATATATTTATAAAAAAAAAAAAAAAAAAAAAAAAAAAAAAAATTATTTGCAACACTTGATGGTTATTAAACGCAGGAATTAAACTAGGGCCCATTCCTTTGCCAGCTTAAACGGACTAAAAAAATAAATTTTAGCTTGAGATTTAGAAATAGCATATCGAACTTAACGGACTAAAACGAGTTTAAATAAGTCAGCGGCTTATATACTTGTAGTCGAACACGTTGCTTTAAAAAAATTAAAATAAGTAGACGAACCTGTAAAAGCATTTATACGCCGTTTGGGCTCAGGGGCTTTGAGGCAAGAGGCAAAATAAATCAGCTGGATCAGCCATAGCAAAAGGCGGCGGCCCAACACAGGGTAGTGACGAAACAGTCTATAATTCATTCTGGTTATTTATTATTTAATTAATAAAGTCCATAGATTAATAACAATTGAATTAGGTATAATCCGGGAAGCATAATTCATCATAAAGCGTGAGTTTTCACGTACAAATCTGAAAATAAACAAAACACAGATTATACCACGATCACAAAATGAATATATACTATATATATATATACATATATATATATATATATATATATATATATATATATATATATATATATATATATATATATATATAATATATATATATATATATATATATATATATATATATATATATATATATATATATATATATATATATATACTTTACATTGAACATGTATAGATATACGTTTATTAAAATGTGAGTCACTAAAAATATATGTATATATATATACATACTGTGAAAACTAGAAGCACAACGTAAAATTTACACGATGTGCGAACTGAAAATCCGACCGTTTAACTTACATGCATATTAAAAATTTGTGCAAAATGAAAATGAAAAATTCACGAAAAAGTCAGTCCCCTAGGGTGAAAAATTTACCATAATTTAAAATTAAATTATAAACAGACAAAATTAGAAAAACAAAGCTGGAAATCAGAAAAAAAGCGTCGAAAAAGTGAACAAGAAAATACGGCCCATGAGGCAAATAAAACCACAAATGAACTAATTCGCCCGGCTAAAAACGTCCAAAAATTTCTAATTCACATGCAAACGGCCAGAAATTAGCCCAGATAGCAAAATTTCACTCATCCTTAAGCCAAAACCCTGCCAAAAATAATTAGCTACAAAATGGTTTCACAAAACGTACGAAAAAAGACAGCTGGTTAGCCGGGTCTTGGGTATATAATGAGGCCATATAAGGACATATAATAAATGGCCCATTATATGTAGCCTTATATGCAGATTGACTGACTTTGGTAGGAGAAGCCAAGTAAATGAATGTAAAAATAATGATTAATCAAATTAGCTTTAATCTGGGGGTTGCGGCCAGCATGGAAAAGTTTTGATCAAAAAAGAGCTAATTTGGCTGAATTTGTAAGCTTAAAAGGACTTTCTACGCTAACTGTTAATATGCATGACGGCTTACATTTGTAGTGAAGATTCGCTCAGCAACAAAGCAATAACATGAATGACTTTTACTAAACAGTTAAAGCCCGAGTGCTAAAAGTTACGTCCGTTTATATATATATATAGGTACATAGTCCAGTGGTTTAAAAATGGGCCTTTTTAAACATGGTTTCTAACCAGTTTGGACTAAAAGAAACTCGTTTAAGTCCGGTAAAGAAATGCCCCCACAGAAGTATTATTTTTTGGAATTCAGTATAAATCAGTTTCAATCCGTTACGCATAAAGGGCTTGGCGAGCCCCATGTCGTCCCCTTTCCAACTCAAAGGAAAGGACGACGGCTTTAGCAAATTTGGAAAAGTCCCCCCATATTTCCCCAAATAAGCCCCTAGCCTTTAGATGAGAGATCCCCAAAATTTAGCTGGAGAGTCCCCCAAAAAAAATTTGACTCAGTTACATGTATTAACCTTATAGTTCCAGCATTGCCGTTTGCGGTTTTTTCCACCAAAGTATGAATCGACCCTAAAATGGCCGGAAAATTAGCGGCTAAATTACCTTCTGCCAAGAGTCGGAAATCCCAGCAGCCAGCTGGTAGGCAGAATTAAGGCCGTCGAAATCAGATTAGCCAGTAGACACGAGTCAAGTGAGTCAGCTCAGATGAAAATTAGCTGAGAATGCTGACCAACAAATTGGACATCAAAAATAACCTAGCCGACTTTAATGGCCAATTTGGGCAAATGGGCCGACCGGCCATTCTGGGAAAGGCCGCGTGGCTTAAATTTTAATCCTATTAATCTGGTAGGATTAAGGGGAGCATGGGTACTGGCATTAAATTAAGCTAAATTGGGGTAAAGGGCGGTCAAGGGTTTTTTTAATTTAATAAATATACATGTATTTAGTTAAAAAATGAAAGAGCTACATATGTAGATTCTCTCGTTTTGTAATATCATTGGTTCAATTATATGTATATATTAGGGATGTCGCGGATATCCGCATCCGCATCCGCATCCGCGGATGATCCGCAACTTTTTGACATCCGCATCCGCATCCGCAAAAATTTAATGCGGATGTGCGGATTTTGCAGATTCGGCAAAAATTACTAAAAAATGTAGAAAATCAGACGGCAATTTTGATTTTTGTGCATATATATAGCGATATTTTTGCTCTTAAAACGGTGGATTGATACTTTATTCTACGCTTTGTCACCTCATTGTTGGTTGCAAATCGCTCTTTTCTAAAGTAGGCTTCACAAAAATTTGATATTGCGGGCGTATTCTAACTGAGTTTTGCATGTTTGAGAGAGACTAGTCTACAAACTTGTAAAGCAATAATTGTCAAAACAATATTACTGGTTTTTAACTTGCATGCTTTCGTAGATTAAAAAGAATAGACAGAGTACGTATAGTGAGTATACAGTACCAACCAAAACCAAAAGCATCAAGTAACCAGAGGGTCACGCCGATAGCCTTTGAGTTGGCATAAAGTTAACCAAAAGCGTTTTAAACAAACTGTTGATGGCGGCGCATGGCTTAGAAGATATATATATCTTATATCTGTTTTATCTAAGCCTCACTCCTTAGTACTTTCATTCTTGCATTCATACTTGCTATTTTTAGTGTATTATGCATTTTTTGGTGAAAATTTTTTCAAAAATTTGGCTCATAACTTGTTTAGAACGTATTCTAAGAAGATCCGCATCCGCATCCGCATCCGCGCGGATGTCAGAAATCAACATCCGCATCCGCATCCGCATCCGCGGATGTCAAAAAAGTGACATCCGCGACATCCCTAGTATATATATTACGTAAACTGCACAAAAAAATTAAAGCTACATACTACGTACAAGCGTACACATATAATTGCTATATTATTCCTAATAAGCTACACACCCCCATGGACAGTGCAATCATAATGTACCTATATACATTTTGTGTAATTAAAACCCAAATTGGAAGCAACGAAAAGAACAAAAAGCAGCGCTTTATTATGACTATTAAACATGCTTGAATAACCAAGCATGTATTGTAAGCTAAAGGATAATAGCTAATGTAAGCTTCTGCTTCATGTTACACATTATATAACAGACGGTATATACAGGTTAAATAAGGTGATTAAAAAGATTAGTGGAATTAAGATCATACAGAAAAAGGCCGACAACCGTATTAGTGGGGTCAAGAAATATATAACCTTGTTTTGTAAATTAAATATAAAGTGCATTAAAGATAAATTAACGTAAGGAAAAGAAAGAAACGCAACAAAGCACTAAAACCACCCAAAAGACGAGTGAAAATGAAATTTAGTCATGCTAAAAAATTTCCATAAAAAATTCCGAGCCATTTTTCCATCAGGAAACCCGAATGATTCATTCCGAAAAACGACTAACGTCATTTAGGCGAACTCTGGGCAGATTTTTATCTCATCTAGGAAAAATGACTAAGCCAGTTCAGCTTATTAGGGCTGAATTGCGTGGAAAAGTGACCAAGGGATGTCTGTGGGCTGGCCAATTTATACTAAAAGATGAGTCAGCCAAAAATGGACATTCAGAAACGTCTCAGAAAAACGGAAGGAACCAATCAATTACTATATATAAAATTACTGTAATAGGAAATGCTGATAAACTAAACCGTCTGAATTAATGACGGTTGCGTTAAAAAGTGGTAGAATTTTAGAATTAAATGCATAGAATTTTTTGTGAAAATTTATATACGACTTTTAGAAAGTATGTTAGTCACTAGTATATATGTATATATGTATATACATATGTAACTATGTAAGAAGAAAATATCACCAAAACATAAACAAACCCGACGGGTCAAGAAAACCCAGAAATCTTACCAAAATCAACATCCACGAATCATCACCAGAATATATCAACTCACCTTCAATCGCTAAAATCTTCGGAAATATTCGCAAATATTGCACATAAATCTCGTTCCCCTGTATTTCAAGCAAGAATTCGTTGAAAATAACAGTCAGAAATTGTTTCTCTGGTCCTTTGCTTCCAGCTATGGAACACTGGAAAAGTTTAGTGGCGAAAAATTAAGCTTACAGCTAAATCGCTAGCTAAGCATAACTAATGAAGTGCTAGTGAAGAGTAAAACAAAGGAAGAAAGGGACTTTCTTTCGTTTCAAAGCAAAGTTCTTTTCTTCAAAAACTACTTTAGTTTCTAAACTATAGGTATGCTAAACATAACCACACACCCACCCTAGTACTGTATATGTGTGCGTTAAACTGCAATCTATTAGTTTAAAACGGCTTTAAGCATCGAACATTTCAAGGGGTTTGAGTTTTGAAGTGAGCAAATCCACTGCTGACGGTCTGCAGTGTTTCGGGGTGACTTCAAAGCAGTTCAAAGTACACAATGATGAACGCATTTTCTACAGTTCAGTTAGTAAACACAACACTCCAAAATGCACAGAGCCCATTCGCAGGGTTTACATATATACTGTCAACATTCTATGCAATATTTGCGTGCTAGAAATTGCCTGGTTCCATATGCATATATGTGTACATACGGTATATATATATATATATGTCCATATATATAAAAAAATAAAAAACACAAAACGAAACAGCTTTTTCAAAAACCAAAGTCCTATGCTGCAAACTATGTACAAAACTATTCTAAATTTGGACTAATATACAATCTATAAGTTTCTAATTTTAAACTTCAAAATAAGTCATGAAAAACAAACACACGTACTTGTACGTATATTACAATTACAGGCACATGTTTTTTCTGTACAAATGTAGCATATTGCCACAGAAAATCTAATCTGAACGCGAGTATACAAAAGAAACTGAACAGCTTATTTCACAGCGAGTGTGTAAGCTTGAAAATGTATATATGTACTATTGGCCACTAAAGCTTAAGTGTAAATACTGCGCGACAAAAAAAACTTGCTTCACATATATACGTTCTAAAGAAACATATATATACTTTTACAGTTTTTCTATTATATATACAACAACTATGATATACTGAACTGCATGTACATCCGTGTGTAAATGTCGAAGTTCAAATCCAAAATTATGATCGACTATATAAGCCGACAGCTTTTTACCGACCTCGCAGATTAGTGTCGCCGGAACACGACTCAAACCGGTCCTAGTCTTTAAAAACCGACTAGGGCTCTCGGTGGCTCACGGATACGAAATAGTATGTAAAAGTTCTATTCTATGTTAATGTCTGACCAAAAATTGCTGAACCCTGAGACAAAACAGATGGCGCGACTTTTGTGACTGCTCGCTATACTCTTGATGTCAGTAATTAAGTTCTTTTTGTAATGAAATCGCGTGATTCTTTTTGTTTCAGGGTCCAGCATTTTTCGGTCAGACTTTAGATTACATACATATATACGATACGATATGATACCAAGCAGATGGCAGAAATTCGTTCTTATCGCAATTAAATCCCATGTTTGCTTTTGTCTCAGTGTTCAACATCTTTTGGTCAAACTTTAGTAAAATTTGTCACAAAAAGCATTAAATCTTTCACTGAATAGCTCAGTTTGTAAACACTATTAACTGCACGGAATCAAAGCTCTGCTATTCTACCAGACATCTTTGAAAAACTTTTGACTTCGTTCAGCCGAACCGGACTTTCAAGAAGTTCATTATTTTATTGACTGCCGTTGAGTAAGCTGCTATTGTGCAATTCACAAACAGACTCACAGGCTTCTTGTCATATAATGGACGCTGCGGGGGGGGGGGCAATTTATATACAGCCCCCTCCAAAAAATCGATTGTTGAGAGGTTGAGTTTGAGTATGGCTAATAGAAATTTTTATAGAAAAATCAAAAACTATAGTGTATATTTTTCGGTAAGCAACAGAAACAAGGCGTTCGTAATTGTGTATGACCCAAATTCCCCCACCCTTTCTTTCCTCAAAAGCATGCTTGAAAGTTGACAACCTGTGGGTATTTAGTCAGGAAAACATGAAGCAAACATCAAGCAATTCGGATTCAAAAGACGTGCGTATAAAAACAGCGTAAACGAAACCTATTGAAGAAATGCTGCAGTTCTAAATCATCAAGGCCAGGAGAGCAAAAGATGGCAAATAAGACTGAGGCCAGTATTTACAGTCTATAAGTTTTAAAAACTTAACACCTAATCATACAAAAGCAATGTAATTTTTTTTAAAAATACAACGACGATACTTATAACTCAATGACATTCTAAACTTTAGTAAAACGAAATAGTCAACCATGAATCAACAATTACGCACGATTAATCATAGTTTTGCACATTTCTAAACCTTACAACCAGTTGACGTAATGATTCAAAGAAAAAATGACGAATAAATTTCCAGAAGGGTGTTCCCAAGATTTTGTCATGTCGATTCATAAAAGTTTAGGTTCAAATATTAAAAATTGATGGTAGTTAAAAACAGTGGCGTACCCAGAAAAAAATTTCGGGGGGGGGAATGACTTTTCGATTTTTTGTAATGGGTTAAAATGCACTTTTTAGCAATTTTAACACTCATGAAACGCCTTACAAACGCAAGATTAACGCAAGGTTGCAGGGGTCTGGGGGCGGCAGCCCCCAGAAAAAAATTGGCGATTTTTCCAATTTTTAGACTGAATTTGGTCAACTGGAGACGTATCAGAAATTTTCCCGACAAAATTTAAAACAAAAGATGGGAGTGTCATATCAGACGGTGTATTCCACAAGTAAATGTAGCATAATATACTCGTGTAGACATGCACATGCAGCATAATGTAGTTGTGTATACATGCATAGGCTTTGATGAAAGACAATAACGAGGAATAGTAAGCCACATAGTCGCAGGGGTCTGGGGGCGGCAGCCACCAGAAAAAAATTTGGGAAAATTTTTGATTTTTAGGCCAAATTTAGTCCATTGGAGACGTATCAGAAAATTTTTCCGGCCGGACCATATATAAAAACCAAAGGGGGGACCCTTGTGTAAAAAATCACTGGGGACAAATTTCGGGGGGGGGGGGGGGAATTCCCCCATTCCCCCCCACCCCCTGGGTACGCCCTTGGTTAAAAATATACTCAGACTTATACTGTAAATATAATAAACTCAGAAATAGCAAAACATTATTAAAAGATTAATAAAACTAGATTTTATAACGAACCAATGTCAATTCCTTGCGTATATATGTACCTGAACACGTATATAATTAGTTAGACAACTAAAAACAATATAAAGTTAGAATTAACGAAATAACCAAAATAGAATACCGACCACTGTGAAACGTCCTGCTACTCAGAATAAATTTAAGTAGACTTTTACAACCGAAAATTAATGTAAAAACCATCATTTTAGTCAACAATTACGGCTATATTGCAAAAAAACGCAGCAGGACAAAGTTTAGAACAACGCAAAAAGTTTGAAAAATAATTTGTAACGCGCGCAGGGTTTTTTCTAGCGTAGCAATAATAGTTTTGGTTGAAATTTAACGAAAGGCAATAATCATATATTTTCACACCATGCCACCAATTAATTGATGATATAAAAAGTTCTAAACTGGTTTTACCGAAGAATCCAAAAAACTAAATATAATACGGCTCTTCATTGGCCTACAAAAATATAATATAGTCATGAATTTTAGTAAACTATACATTCCAACGGTGGTAATATCTTCTTTAAAATATATATACTACGCCACTTACAGAAGCACACGAGTGATCATTCCTATTTCTGGCAAATTACCAATTTTTAATAAAAAATATTTTATGCAAAAAACTCTCTTATGTCTCAGACGCAGATTATCGTTGGAGACAGCTGTTTTGGTTTTTTAACAGTTTTTTCACTGATAACGATCTAAAACGGTTTGCCCGCACAAACATCTGCCCCCAGAATCAGAAAAACATCAGAAAAAAGTATCTGGGAGCAAAAACAGCAATGAACACAAACTTTTCAAAAACTATCCACGAAAACTTTTTTAAGAACTCTTGGGGACAGTGCCCATCACGGGACTGTTGTTATATACCTTCCCAAATATCGTCAATTGTCTATTTACAAACCGTTAGTAATTGGGCTGCCATGTAACCTTTCAGCTGGGATTCGACCTACCAAACTTTGGATTAAAAGTCGACCGCCTTAACCACTCAGCCACGAGGCCAGTAAAGAATACACAGGCTTATACATAGGATAGATGAGTAAACAGCACGGGTGCAAAAAGACAATACCCAAGACCCAATAATAAGCCACTAAAAAGTACATAAAATAAAGCCAAAAACCACAACAGTCACCACTCCAAAACTTGTATTCATTCAGCGCCAACAAAAGGGGTCACAAAAGCCGTGTAGTGGCTTAAGTCTCAAGCTTACAGTACACGTGGCAGAACAACAATAACAGTCAGACAAGGGAAGGGCATTATTTAGCATTGCACTGTAAAGTAAACAAAAACAAGCCAAAGTGACGCACGGGTAAATAATGCATACACATGTATATACATATGTACATAAAGTACTCGTATATTATATACAGTACACGTCAGTTTGGGGGTGTGCAGCGCTTATCAAGGGCTGATAACACCAAGAGTATATATCATGTAGCTTCTTCAATGACACATTATGTACTCTTGATAACACAGATAGCTGCAGAGATGCGCAAGAGTAACAGGCGAGGGAGGTGCCGACATAGAGTCCAGGCTATAGGGGGACTGTACCCCCCCCCCTTAGGATTTAGCTAGAGTGATTTTTTTTTAAGGTTAAAATGATGGGGGCAACAGTTTTTCTGCACTACAGTTTTGGTTAGATAAGGCGTACCAAATCTCATTTGTTTTTGGATCACACTAACGAGTCATTATTATCTCTTAATGAAAGAAAAACCCAAAGTTCATCAGTGTTTGGTAAGACTTCTATTTTTGGTCAGACTTGGAGTATATACAGAAAAATAAAAGTGAGAAAACCACCGTCTCCAAGAAAATACTAAGATATTTAAGTACAAAAATACATCTATAACAGATTTAAAACCTCGATAACTAAAAAACACAGAAGTAAAATGAACATTTGATATAGTATTTTTACTAAAGCCTGAGGCATTCAGAAAAATAACTTCTGAATTCAACAGAAAGAGTCTAGTTTAAAAAAGACACAATAATATATCACAAAGCGATGCGGTTTTTCTGAAACTTTCTAAATTAGTCTAAAAAATAAGATTAAATCTTCCTTAAGAAATTGTATACAGCAGGGGCGTAGCCAGGGGGGGGGGGGGGAATGGGGGGAATTCCCCCCCCCCGAAATTTTTTCCGACTGAAATTTTACACAAGGGTCCCCCCTTTGGTTTTTATGTCCGGCCGGAAAAAATTTCCGATACGTCTCCAATTGACCAAATTTGGCCTAAAAATCAAAATTTTCCCCAAATTTTTTTCTGGGGGCTGCCGCCCCCAGACCCCTGCAACTAATTGGCTTAGTGTTCTTTGCTTTTGTCTTGCATGAAAGCATATGCGTGTGTATATAGTTGCATTGTGCACTATGTATTTCTTAATACACTGTACAATGTATCGTTTTAGTAGTTTGATTGTTACGACAATGCCATTTTTAGTAAATGTATAGTTGTCAATGTCAAAAAATTTCGGAAAATTTGCAGATTTGCTAGCTTCCTGACCCTTGCCGGCCCATCATTTTTGTAATTTTTGGTGTTTTGGGCTCCAGTTTTACGTCCGATGTTGCTGTGATCGAAAATTAGCATTGTTTTTGACCGAAAAATGCTATTATGTGTCGGTTTTTGCGTTAAAAATAGCAATTAAGTGCATTTTAACACATTTCAAAAAATCGAAAATTCATTCCCCCCCGAAATTTTTTTCTGGCTACGCCACTGGTATACAGTACCATTAAACCTACATAATTCCTATTATACAAAACGTTTCTGTGAGTAGCACCAACGAAATTAAACAAGAAATAAGGAAGAAGAAATACTCGCCCACAGCTATAGCACCTGTAGGGCTCAAATCATACAAAGTAAAACGTTGTAAGGTCAAGAAGAGGTCAGCTATATAAGAAAGGGCTACACTATATACGTACGGTTTTGAGGGGGGACTTTAATCAACTCTAAATCGAACTGAACTCCCAAAACCCCCATTTCTAAAAACCAACAAGAAACCTCAGATCCTAAAAAGTATATACATAAATATATTGCATCAATCCAACTATGCCCCCCCTTAATATTCGTAGACCGCTGCTATAAACCCCCTCCTATAAATTTGCAAAGGGCACAACGCATAAATGTTACAATAGTCTAAGATAAAGAGGAGAGGACTTTGAAAATGGATGAATTTGGGGCAATTCAAGGTTGACTGACATTTTTCAGACGGTCCCTCCAAATCTCATTATAACACAAGAACCCTCGTGGTCAAACCAGGGGTTATATTGCAGGTGAACATATAGATTCATATATATTATATATATATGAATATATATATATGAATATATATATATATATATATGAATATATATATATACATACATGGGCGTGGGGGGGGGGTGGGGGGGTCATAACCCCCCCCCCCAGAAGGCAACCTCACCCCCCCCAGACAGGTGCTTCACCCCCCCCCAGACTGCTGGACGGTGGCTCACGAAAGCAGCAGGACAGCTGCTCCGCACCCCCCCCCCCCCCGTGACTGGCTCACCCCCCCCCAGAATTGGCCAGCTGCCCACGTATGTATATATATATACATATACATACACAAATATATATATATATATATATATATATATATATAAGCATATATATACATATGACGGCGTATATATGTATATATATACTTTTGTACGCTGAGGTTCCACATCGTTTGGCACCAAAATTATATACTAAACGGAAAAAATTATAACAGTTTATATAACAAGAATATGAAGCTAAAATCCTGTTTAAAAGTGACCAAGTTACAAGTAAAACACTATTATTACATACAACTAACTAATAAAAACATATACGTATATATGACAAAAATATACACGTATAAATACATACATAAACACTAAATAGAGCCGAAAAGCAACTAGAAAGGGCGGTTGAAGCAAGCTGACCGATGGACTAGCCAGGGTCAATCAATTTATCAATGGCGGCAAAAGTGGGCGACAGAAAGCAGCCGGCCATTCGGGCTTATCGGCGACCCAGCTCACTTCAAACGGTGCCGACTTCGCATTCAGTTGGTTTGGCCCTAACTGGTGGCTTGCTCGTATCTTCGTGAGCCACAATATTTCTTCGTGAGCCACAATTTTTCCTTCGTGAGCCACAATTTTTCCTTCGTGAGCCACCGATTTCGCTGTCGCGATTACCTTTCAAACATTTGGGGGGGGGGGGATGAAGCATCTGTCTCGGGGGGGGGGCGGTGACCATGCCTTCTGCGGAAGGGGGTGAAAACTACCCCAACCCCACTTGACTTACTTGACTTAAGGCTCTAGAGCAGAATGATGGCCATCCGCTGTGGCCCACACGATTCGTCACCATTGCACTCGGTCCGCTGCAAGGTCCATAATGATGTTGGTGAAGTTGTTTCGCCAGTTGACTGTGCCCATGTGACAATCCCACATGAACAGTCGCCAACCCCACCCACCCATTTAGGGCTGTAGAACATGAACGGAGCTAATGAAAACATGGAATTTTGCGGAATAACAAACGTAAACAGGGCTACTTTACACTATATTGTACGTACCACAAAAAACTGTTGCAAGCGTGTTTAAAGTTTACTTGTTGAACCGTATATTTTACAGTAAAATATGTATATATCTAAATAAATTATATATATAACGAAACTTCAGAACGCCCATAATCACACAAAATATTTGAAAAAGACTATATATTATAACCAGTTGGTCGGAATCCACAAAAGGTGTTTAACTTTAGCTTAATTTGCATTTTAGCAAAAAATCTGGCACACCGCCTCTAAAAGCAATTATTTCATAATAAATCAGGCAAACATTCCCATAAAATTCACCAAAGCGCGCGCGCAAACAAAATATGCAAAATTTATGACCCGTTTCATAAATTAAAAAATTTGCAATTAAATTCACACCCAGAAAAGCGGAGGGAAAAATTAACACCAACCGTTAGATGGTCGGATATGGAAACCAACGACGGATTGCACGTGTGAAATTATTTATTGCATTTTGGAAAAATCTAAAACGTTTTCAAAAAAAAATATATACGTACATATATACGCACTATGTTCAAGCGTTCTGAAGTTATGTAGCAAAAAAAAGTTCAAATACTCCGAATTCTGTTGTCCATATCCGACGTGTTTTTGTCTGAACAATGTCCTTAATAAGACCTTCCTCCTGTTCAAGCAAGAAACAATGCTAAAAACTCCTATGTATGTAATGTACCTAATAGTTCAAAAATAAAACATGATCAAAAATAACAAAAAACACAAAAAACGATAAAGACAATCAACAAGAACTGTGATTTTAACAGCTCTGTGTAATTTTAAAATTTCAATGATATATACAAGTAGTATAGGGGCAGCATCTCATGACAGATTGGGTAGGCAGGAGCCGGGTAGGCAGGAGCCTATCTTTAACGTGTAAGCTCCAGTCAGGAGCCTATCTTTAACGTGTAAGCTCCA
>JASANF010015606.1:0-71558 GCA_030248245.1 Trissonchulus sp. WLG1_4 | reverse complement strand
CATAGGCCAAATTTCAGTCTGTCATACAACTTTACCTACATATGTATGCTTCACTAAGCAGTAAGCAGCGAGCAAAATTTTTTGGTCAAGCAAGATTTTTCACCAGGAAACATTTTTTTATCGAAAAAATAAATAATAATTTCCTTTATGACCTCATTGCGATTTTCGATTGCGACGCCAGCTACGTCATAAACCCTAATCGACCCATCATGTTTTGTTCACCATTATTTTCTCCGTTTATATATTTGCACCTTTGCGATCTCGTGTGGCCCTGGTTTGGCCAATAATTTACCTAACTCAAGTGATCCTGATACGGCCAACACGTTGAATCAGCTTTTCCTCGAAGTGAAACCGATGTGGTTATCGCGTTAACATTCGTAAAAAAAGATAACTTCCATGTGGCCAAAAACCTTATTTAGCAATGCCTTCAAAGTTGTCCTGATTTTCCTAACTATCCCATCAAACTTAGTACGATGTAGTTAGTACTTACATAACTCTGGCCAAAACAGCTTTCCTGCTTTGTTTAACTAAATTCTCTCAATGTTGCCGACTAAAATTGTTAAATTTTTGACTATAATATTTTCCCGCCACTACATCTGAATTTGTCCCTTTTAGGGACCCACTTGTTTTGGCCAAACGTTACACTAATTGATTTAGAAGGAAGCAAATAGCTTTTAGAGTTAATAAGATCAATACTGTTTGTATTGTTGTTCAAATTGAAATATTTCATGATGCCTACTTTCAGTAAATTCTACAATTACCAATTTAGGAAAAAATGCAACAGTGAAAGGAATGAAGAATGAATTAATAAAAGGAGGTAATAAAAGTTGCAAAGGGCCAAAGCTACATACCGAGTACAGGTGTCAAAACGCAAAACAATAGGGCCAACCTAACAATTACTTAATTGGGGTCATAGGTCAAAATTTAGTGAAAATACCCCACACATTGACCGACTATATAATGCGTATAGGGTTTAGTCAAACTACATATGAGATGGTGATGGAACACTTTGGAGAGCGCCGTTTTGGCTTAGTAAAGTATGTAATTCAGTGAATTCTTTTCTCTCTTAAAGAGCCGCTTATTAGTTACTTTGAACGGACATTTTCATACGGACCCTGCGTCTCCTTCTCGCCCCTGTTTTTTCAGTGGTCGTAATGCTAACGAAGTGCAAGCATCACAACTCAAGCAGGAGGCTAAATCAGACGTCGCACGAATTGGGGTCAAACCAAAGGCTGCATACCGAGCCGCAATGGCTAAAGTAGGTCTATGGGCCAATGCTTAATTGGTAATTTCCTATGTTAACTTTTATTTTATTTATCTGTTACGAACATTCTAAACATTTGTTATAAACTAATAACTAGAACCGGTAATAGTAAAAAATTGGTATAGTAATATACATGTATTTACTATAATGTAAATCTACTGTATATGTATTTTGTAATATCAGGTTATTATACGTATCACAATGACAGTACAGCTTAATGCTTTTGTGTGGTGAGTGTACTAGGTCATAAGTAGATCGAGGCCATGTTTCGAAGTCATACGTTCCTTACTACCGAAATTAAAAGTAGTTAACTTAGTGAAAATTGGTCATACTGTTCTGTAGCCCACAAAAACGAAATACGAAACTATTGCTCTATTTGTAAATTAATTTTAAAAACTTCATATTTTAGTTTGCCCGCCGGTTTTCCACGAATTACACTGCTCGAGAGTTGGTTGAGACTGCCATGCCGACGTACCGCAACATTCGAAGTCCACTCTACCGAAGCTATCCGTCTCGTTATCCAGTGATAGACTTCGTCAACGAAATTCCAGACGAACTAAAAATGACACTGGTTGGCGCCACAACAGAAGATCCAGCTGATCCGTCTTTCGAAGAACTATACATTATTTTTAAACAAAGCGATCTTCAATTTTTGATATTTGCGTCTCGAATAAAGATTGAAACTCTTCATCAATTCATGAAACTCTCATTGGGTCGCTGACGGAACTTTCACATACGTACCCAAAGATAATCCATTTGCTCAGTTGTATGTGGTCTTCGGATTTCGAAACGGCGAAGCTGTTCCAGCCATTCATGCTCTCATGCCAAATCGACTGCAAGCGTCATATATTCGTGTTTTTCAAATCATTTCAACCTAGCTCGTTCACCATTTTGGTAATTGCAGAATTGTAGAAATGTGCCATTTAGATTTTCAAGACGAAGCAGCAGCTGGTTTTAAGCTTTGTTTTCCCCAAGTTGAAATGAAAGGATGCCCTTTTCATTTCACTCAAACAGTTCAGCGCAATATTCAAAACTAGGGCCTGCAAGCAGTTTAGCAGCAAAGTAAAACTCAGGGCTATGATGCTCCTCAGTATGCCGCGGTCAAGGTCTGGATTCGTCGGCTGATTGCTTTGTGTTTGCTACCCGTCGAGTTGGTATTACCAGCGTGGGATAGAATTTTGTGTCATCCACCCTGCACTGGAAACCAAGTAGCTGATCAAAACTTGGATCGTTTTGTGGAATACTTTCGTAAGCAGTGGTTGCGATCGCCTGATATCATAAATTTATTGAATCATTACAGCAGTGATGAAAATTGCTAACTAATTTAATACCCCGCACTACTAACGCAGCTGAAGGCTACAATAATAGCCTTAATTTCAAATTTAAACAGCCACATTCCCGCTTGTCCGTATTTCTACTGTACCGTTATTTTAATTAATATATATACTATCCTATTAACAAGTCTAGTGGGTATAGTTTAGACTAGTTCGACCAGATCAGACTTTTATTCAAGCGAGTCTACTTTATTTTACATTTTAAAATTTGCAAAAAATTTCAAAATTTTAGCCCAAATGCTTTTCCATACACTCATACAGATTTGATCCCATATGGTGTGATCTGTATAGTCAGCCCTTTTTAGTAAAAGTTTTCGGGGGGCATAACTTTTGATACAGTGGTGGTACAATAATAGTTTAAGCGTCATTCGTCAGCAAATTAACAGAGCTTTCAAATGATGGGTCACATGACCCTGTGAAGTAACGTTTAACGGACGCCATATTTTTTCATTCCGATTTTAGACCCATTTTCAGGAAGTGGCGCAGTCATGTGACACTTCATTGGAAAGTGCTAAAAATTGTCTATCCAGTGACATTATTCTTATGTTTTTGCGACGTTCATAGCAAAAGTTATTTCAGTTTTTCTGGTTAATTTTCAAAATAGACTAACTACTAAAGTGGTCTGTCGCGGAGGATTTGCGGAGTAAAAATAACTCCAATTTACGTTCCTTAAAAATCATACAGACTGTAATTTACAAAAATAAAAAGTAATGGCGCTTCTTATTGACTGTTGGATGAAGCCGATACTATGCATTGAGTTTTAATTATTAATGTACTAAACGTTGCTTATAGCAACAAACAAATAACTACGTCTTACGTGGCGTATAACTTGAGAACCTGGAGGCTGCACGCTAATCGAAAGGTAAACGTCTAGATAGCACATCTGGTACGATCAGATTCAGGGTGCAGTTAGTCGAGACTTCCATTATCATTATTAATAGGATAGTATATATATATTAATAATAATGATAATGGATGTTTCAACTAACTGAACCCTGAATCTGATGGTGCCACATGTGTTATTTAGACGTTTAGCTTTTGATTTGCGTGCAGCCTTCAGGTTCTCATGTTATACGCCACGTAAGACGTAGTTATTTGTTTGTTGCTATAAGCAACGTTTAATACATAAATAATGAAAACCAAATGCTCATTATCGGCTTCATTCAACAGTCTAAAAAAAGCGTCATTACTTTTTATTATTCTACTTTACAGTCTGTATGATTTTTAAGGGACGTAAATCGGAGTTATTTTTACTCCGCAAATCCTCCGCGACAGACCACTTTAGTAAACTGAAATAACTTTTGCTATGAACATAGCAGAAACATAAAAATAATGTCATTGGAAAGACAATTTTCAGCGCTTTCAAATGACATGTCACATGATAGCGCCAGACCACAGAATGAGTCGAAACGTCAATTTAAAAAAATTGACGTGCGCTTAACGTCATGTCACAGGGTCATGTGACCCATCATTCAAAAGCTTATGCAATTTGCTGGCCATTGATGCTAAGATTGTCTTTGTACCACAACGAAAACAAAAGTTATGGCCCCCTAAACGTTTGCCTAAAGGAAGCAACTAAACAGATCACACCATGTGTGATCAAATCTCACTCTGATTTCTGATGATGAAAATTTGAAAAAATTTTGCCAGAGTTCACAATTTAGTGTTGAGCAGTGTATACATATATTAATTATAACGTTGCCTTAAAGATCCGGCAAACTGGTCTAAACTAGACTCACTAGACTTGTAATAATTAATATTAATATTAAAAGTCAGTATTTAAAATACTTTTAATAGTAATAATTTTATTAATATTAAATTAAAAATAAATTGAGAATTTTTTTTATATTAATATTAAATTAAAAGTATTTTAGCAGTTGTATTTATATTAATATTAAATTAAAAATAAATTGGCCGTATTAATATTAAAAAGCACTTTACATTTAATAATCTTTTTAATAACGGCTGGGCATACACAAGACAAGTATATGCTTGTGCAGAAACTGACACGCTGCATTTATATTAATATTAAAAATGCATTTTTATACAATTTTACTATTATTTTTAATACCGCGTAGCTCATGTGTTCGCTTTTCAACCCGAATTTTGTCCGTGAAGTCACAGTGGCATGGCTATTATTTTTCCTGCCGCCACCTCAGCGGCGGCAGGTATTTATACTGCTTTTTGTTTTGCCATAAGCTTGGCAAGAAGCAGTTAACATGATTTACGTGTTAAAATTTTTGTATGAAGGGGGTTTTACTTTAAAAGTTTCGATAATCGTTTTTGAAATTATTTTTTGTTTATAGAAAACTGACTTGATTACAATTGACTTAATTTTTTTGAAATGTGAATTGAATTGAAATTTTGTGTTTAAAAATAACAGTTTAATATATGTTGCATATATATGTGTTTTTAAAATGTGCTCCCCTCTATACAGAAATTTAAATTCATAAATTCAATTTTTTATTGTGACAACCTGTCACTACGCACTACATGCCGTAATAAAAGGAGCTGTCTGTGAAAAGTTGGCTGAAAGACTACTATAAAATTTCATTTTTTTTACAAAACGTAAAATTTACATATTCCGCATGCCTTATCAACAGATATGTACGTAATAAACTTCATTCATAAACCACATAGTTAAAACCGTTTCTTCTGACATTTGTTGGTGATTGTTTAAAAAAACCCTCATGGCGCTGGGGTTAACAACCACTTTAAAACCCGAAGCCGCAAAACAAATGTGTATCCAAATCCAATGCTGGCTGCCTTGCAATGCCGAAAAGGGAGAGAAGATACGGTAGGACATAGAACATCTAAAAATGAACTAGGGGGAATCGATCCATTCCATTTACACATAAGCTACAGGCCTAATGCTGGCTGCTTAAAATCAGTTTATATATTCCTGAACGTCGGTGTCTGTGTCAATAAGGAAATGACCGAAAGCCAGTACAGTGGACACAAAATATTAGTTGTTAAAACCTACTGTTTTCTGCAACATCTGAGCAAACTTTTTGCTTACTGGCTTACGGACAGATAGGCATGCTGACGGACGGTAAGGAGTAATAACTATAATATAATAAGTATTTTAAATTGATGCTTTGCATTGCAAGTGTAAGTTACAATAGTTATAAAATAGTGTCTACGTTGTAAAATTTTACTCAATTTCGACTACATCTTCGACATCAAACGACTAACTACAGTACATACTGTAAGTTAATGTTAGTTTTTGAAATAACTTTAATTAATTTAAAAAATTTACACGGCAGGGTCAAACTTTGTGTAAGTAATGTTTTTGACAGCAACAAATTGCTCTCAGAATATGCAAAGTTTGCATAAAACTGCTGCTTGTTGTGTTAAGGGACTCATTCCTTTGCCGTTTTAACCCGCCGTCCTCAGAAGTGTCTGTTGACACATCACGTGATAAACTCAAAATCGGGGATTACAGTAGTTGACAACTTACATATTTATTCAAGTCAACTGAACTTCAAAATTTTTTTCAGGATGTGGTGATCTTTGAGTTTAGCGGCCAAATTTTGGACCTACTGCCACATAACAAAACCTGCGGTTTACACTCTTGGCTTTACAAAGCAATATGAAAATAATACTTTTTTATCGCAGAAGTATGTAGTATTTTCTTTGTGGCCGCATTAAGATTATTGACTGCAACTTTAGCCGTCAGCCCAGCCTTTTACAGTCAAATACTGTCAATGGTGTAGTTTATTACTAGCCTTCACCCTTCAAGTAAGGCAGGCGCAAGGTTGCTGTGTTAATACTCTAGGGTGAAGTAATGCCTGAGCAATTGCACAAGTTTTCACAATTAATTTTCTGAATTCTAGTAAAACGTTAAAAACACCGATTGCGTGAGGGCGATCACAGTTGACAGCATGGACTAAATTGGTCGAGTATTATACTCTTATTATCAGGGGCGTAGCCAGAGGAGGGAATGGGAGAATTACCCCTCCCCCCCCCCGATTTTTTCCGACTGAAATTTCACACAAAGTTCACTCATTGGTTTTTTGGTCCGGCCGGAAAAAGTTCAGATACGTCTCCAATAGACCAAATTTGGTCAAAAAATCAAAATTTTCCCCAGTTTCCGTTTCTGGAGGCTGCCCCCCCCCAGACCGCTGCAATTCTTTGGCTTAGTATTCGTTGCTTTCGTCTTGCATTAAAGCATATGTATGTGCTTATAGTTGTATTGTGCACTACAGTACAAATCAGAAATAGATAAGTATGCTCGAAGTGCACGCGAGCACTTTGTGACGTCATAAATTGCTGTTTCGATCACGTTGCACGCGTGCACTTCGAGCACTTTGACTTTAATTGAACTGCTCGAATTTCGAGCACCCCTAACTTCGAGCATTTCGAGCACCCAGATACCCCACTTTCTTACGTAGCGTAATATAATTTTTATGAAGAAAAGTTTCAACCAAGAAAGTTGTGATTCAAAACTTCTGCTACATATGTACATAAGTACCAATGCTATTAAGTGCAAGGCTGTATTATTTATTCTATTGGGTACAAATGTAAATGCAGCATCTGATTTTAACTTCTTTAAAATTATTTGTGAATTATGCCTGCAAGATTCTAGATAGCTATTGCTCATGTGTCGTCATTATATTTTGCAACACAGCCGCATTATCTATTGGCTGGCTGTGACCTGGATCCAAATCTGTGCATATCGCATATCAAAATCGAACTTTTAGTCAAATGACAACGGCTGCAGCAGTGTTGCCAAACTGAGGTCAGAGATGATATGGTACAGTTCAAGTTCATTTCAGACAATTAACAATTATTTTTAGTTTTTTATTAGTTAGTTTTCAATACAGTAGGCTTTAAAAAAACTGCAACAAATCTGGTTGGTATAGGAACTTTCAGCAGCCAATAATTTAGGTGTTTAGTGAATTGGATTATGTTTCACCAAAGTAAGAAGTGAAACTTATAGAGCCAACATATGCATTCACGTGAGCAAAGCTCTCTGGACGAAACAATATTACTACATAATGTATTGCACTGCGCTTAGTCATCAGAAATTGACAAAATAGTATTCTTATTTGTTATAAGTTACATTCTACTTGTTCTGTTATAAAGACAATGGACAATTGTTGTAATTACGGTAATTAACGGCTAATCAAGAACCTCTAATTAATGCTATTTCTGGTTTCTGTAGCATTTTAATTACAATTTTATTCAAAACTGTACAATATGACTATAGCAAAACTGCGGAATGAGATGAATAAGTTGGAAAGTTTCTGCAGATTGCACAAAAATTCTTTGTTTATCAGAAAGAAAATCAAGTTCCATTTAGCTGCGCAAACTACACATGTATGTACATACATATAGTACATGAAGTAACATGTAACAATAGTAACATGAAACCTGGGTGCTCGAAATGCTCAAAGTTAGGGGTGCTCGAAATTCGAGCAGTTCAATTAAAGTCAAAGTGCTCGATGTGCACGCGTGCAGCGTGATTGAAACTGCAATTTGTGACGTCACAAAGTGCTCGCGTGCACTTCGAGCATACTTATCTATTTCTGATTTGTACTGTATGTATTTGCTTAATCCAGTGTATTGTCGTTTCAGCTGTTTTATTGCTGCAAAAATGACATTTTTAGCAAATGTACAGTGTTTTTGATGTCAAAAAATTTCGGAAAATTTGCGAATTTGCTAGCTTCTGGACCCTTTCCAGCCCATGGATTTTAGAATTTTCGGTATTTTGAGCTGTGTTAAGTTCAATGCTGCTGTGGTCGAAAATCAGCTAAAAGTTGCTAATATGTACAATTAAGTGCACTTTAACACGTTTCAAAAAAATCTAAAGTCTTTCCCCCGGAATTTTTTCCGGGCTACGCCACTGCTTATTATTATGCATTTTTGTTGAAACACATATGTACTTAACACAACCCTAGTCTTAATATTTTGTCATTGTCCTGATGAATGAATGACTCATGCTTCCGCAGTGTATTTAATCAAAAATTTCGTGTCCCTACGTTGCGATTGATTTAGCTATACTTGACCCTAACCTTGTCGTAGCCCTAAGGAGCTGTCCATGAGTTGGCCCAACATTGGGATACTTAACAAAAAGAACTTAGCTTCTATAAAAACCGCCAATTTTTGCTAGTTCATTAGAGTAAACTAGCCAAGTTTTATAGCCCGAAGTGAGTATTTCTTACTTGGGGTGCCAAATCTTGCCCCCGTGCATTGCTGTTTTGGGTATTACTAAAATAAAAACGAACGCCCTCCGGGTTATTGTTTCGATTCCGGTGGTGTTGCTTTTAGCTTCTCAAGCGATCGTCCACGATTTCAACGTTATTTTCTTCTCCATTGGAGTAAAAAGTAGTCGCCAAAAAAGAGCGACAAGGACTTGCCTAGAGACAGTTTTTGAGCAAGGGCAAGGACAAATTAAAATGACAGAAAGACAGAAACGCAGGAACCACAAAAGCAGCGCACCTGTAAAGCGAAACAGGAAATGTGGTGGAACTGTGATAGTGTTGAGCAAAGGATGAAGGAAGGTTGAAACGTAAAAGTGAAGCGAGTGCCTCGAAAACGTTACAGCGTCACTGAAGTATACTGTTTATGACAAGGATGCACACTATTTCATGTGCTTGCAATGTCTGTTTTTAGTACTAACTAAGAACAATAATTTTGGAAACATTAATATTATAATAAAGTTAATATTTATATTAAAATCAAAAATTTTCGTATTTATATTAACACTAAATTAAAAAGAAATTGCTAAATTTATTTATATTAATATTAAATTAAAAATATTTTACGAATTGTATTTATATTAATATTAATAATAAAAATAAATTCCGTTATTAAAATAACGGTAATTTCTAATGACTTTTTAAGAAATTCATCATGAAGTTCAAGTTCGTGCGCGACAGCTGCTGAATGGTGCTAAGCCGAATGACCGCTCTCAGCATTACATCGACAATAATCTGAACATTAGTCAGGCTAAAGCTGCCTTTAATATGCGACGAAACTTGTTGGGTGCGAATTTGCCAAATTTTGCTCAGCTAATGGATTTTGAAATTATTTCTTACTTGGAGCCTGTTCAGCATTTGCTTGGTTAATATTATAACGTTAATGTTTAGCAAAGAATATTACTTTTAGTTTGGTATAGTCCCTTGATTACTTGATAACATTTTGCTTTTTGAGTAGGTAAGTCCAAGTTTAGTCAAGTTTTGTAACTAATGCGAGTTGACTAGTAACAAATTGCTATTGGTGCAGGAATGGACCAACTGCTGTTAGTAGAAACACGTGCCTAGCGCAGGAATGGGAATGTCGGCTTAGTGATGTTTAATCCGAGTCCAATTAAACCCAGGAATGGGGTAGCACAAGAATGGGACACAATCTTACAAAGTACGTTAGATATAAAAACTCGCTACTCGGAAGACGTACTTGTTACATATAAAAATACTATCAAGTTTATTCATTAAAATAAACACTGTGAGATTTCATGTTGCCTGAAATTTGAAAAAAACGAGTAAGTCAAAAATATGTGAACAAACTAATATGAGAACCACCAGCTCTTCTGCCCTAGGGTAGTGGAACAAGGGGATACTGCCCCTACAGAGCATGGAAGCACCGGTGTATACGCAACTTTCCTTACACGTAGCAACGACCTGTAACAACTTTTTACGCGGCGGCCTTAGCCGCCGCGTATATACTATATTACAAAAGCTCGATTTGCATGTATCTCCTTCTCCCTGTGTTACTTGCGTTGTGAAAATTGGCAGGTCCTAAAAATACATTGTCTGTGTGTGCGTGTGTGTTCACTGTGTGTGTTAATCTTGCATCTCAGCGTATAGTGTTGTAATACGTGTATTGCTCATCATGATCGCATGTCAGTCAGGTGCTGACTGCTGAAAAATTTTGCACACAGTGGACAGTAATGACAAAACCTGTCGCACCAATGCTGCCTAGATTGTTTATCAGAGCGTTGGTACCAGAACACTTAAGGGCACAGCCTCAGAGGCCATAGTTTGGCACGCTATGCTATTATGCATGTTGCTGTGTTATGACAACACTGGCATCGGCTAAGTTAATTCACCAGCTGACATTTGACATTACTGGCAAGTGGCAATGTACAAAACACGCAGTATTTTGTACACGGTTTTAACTTTTTTTTGGGGGTTTTTGGCGTGTTTTTGATACTATTGTTTTGTACGGTTTTGTTGTTTGTCGGATACGATTGTTTTTTTTACGGTTTGTACGAAGTTTTTAACTTAATTTTCGTATCGAAAAACTGTCAAGGTTCTGAAAGCAAGATGCAGCTTAACATGTTAAAAATTTTGGTCTAAAAACTTTTGGTGCCGCGTTTTATATTCGAAGAATATCCTCAGCATTTACCAAAGCATGTCGTAACCAACTCTATCGAAAATTAGTTAAACTTTACTCGCAAGACGTGCTTGTTTTATTTATCGAACGCCAACGCTGGAAGAAAACGATGGCAACAGAGAAAACAGATGATTCTGTTTTTGACTCACACCAATTTTATAATGTTGCAGTCTAATTTTTATAGCAAACAGTGAATGTATAATTGTTTAATATCACAGACATACAAACAAAAATAATTATAAGTTTTATAACAATAATTGACAACATTTATGCAGATATTTGCTGACAAATCAGTCTATTTAAAAATGGAAAGTTTCGCAATATTTGAGAATGTGCGATCAGTTCAAGTGAAATTGAGGGTTTCAAAAACACGAAGCACAGACAACAGAGCACACGTTTGAGCACAGAGACTTCCTACGGACTTGTGCTGAACCACTGATGATCCTGACACCGTAGCAGCTCAGGGCGGAGTGTGAAGTAGCTAATTCAGCGTATCAGAAGGGTCTGAATGTTGTGGGTTTACTGGAAACAATCTGGAATACCCAGTCGGGTTCATTTATTTGTCCCGCTTTTGGCTTGCTGCTGAGTTTCTTCTGCAGCATGTGGTTGAGCTTTTGCAGCGCTGATTGATACTGTGCGAGTAAATCTTTCTTTTTTGGTGACAGTTTTGGTAAAGATTGCAGTTTTTCTACTTTTTCCGTAAATGATTCTCTCCATTTGACTAGTGTGTCGTAGGTTATCACATCTGAGTGTCTGAAAACAGAAATAACATACATTTTATGACCAATAGTAACAAAATGGTAACATGATAAAAGCTTTACAAAAACATACGACTATAGTCAAAACAAGACTTTTTATTGAAGTAAACTAGCATAAATTGATGTACGTTAAGTTAAAATTATCAACTGTACCAAGAGTACATAATAGCGTCTCACTCTATATAGAAGAAGAGTGAGACACTCTCCAGCCTGCCTGTGTTCTAGCACAGGCAGATGCGCCGCTGGTCGTTTTCAGGCTACATGTTGACATTCTATGCATTATGTGACTGGCCAATCAGAAGCGAGCTTCTATTCTCTGATTGGCAGACGCCTGTGCACGTGCTCCAATCATAAAACGGGATAGTAATAAAGGTTAATAACTCATTATTTATTCATAGTCTGCTTGTAATAACATTAAAAAAAGTTTGCAAATACCTTTGGGGATATTTTGGCAAACTTTCAGCGAAATTGATTGAAAAACTTTGAAGAAATTCAGACAAGTTTATATCTCAAAAGTTTCTCAATCAATTTCGCAGAAAGTTTGCCAAAATATCCCTAGAGGTATTTGCAAACCTTTTTTAATGTTTTTCCAAGCAGACTATGAATAAATAATGAGTTATTAAGCTTTTATCCCTATCTTAATGCTTATCAACGCATCAGCGATTATATACTAAAGTGTGTTACGCAGGGAATCTACGCGCTGATTGGCCAGTCACATGTTGCATAGAATGTCAACATGTAGCCTGAAAACGACCAGCGCATCTGCCTGTGCTAGAACACAGGCAGGCTGGAGAGTGTCTCACTCTTCTTCTATATAGAATGAGACGCTATTATGTACTCTTGACTGTACCCAATCAGTAATCAATCCAAATAAAGTCTGACCAAAAATAGCTCAGCTCTGAGACAACTCAGGTGGCTTAATTTTTTTGTGACTACTCATGCTCGTGATTTCCGCTTGATTTTTAATTACTTAAAAAATAATTTTATAGAGTTATTTGTTTGGCTCACCGTTTTGTGCGAAAATGATGCAAGTGGTTGCAGAAGCCTAATGTGAAGCATCCAAGTGGTGTACTGAATGTAGGAGACACAATTTCTAAAACAACATAAAAGTGAATCAACGACGGTTCATTACAATTATGTGAGCTATTGGAAAAACTTACTGAGGAGATACAATAAGAGGGACAAAAAGTACAGCAATAAAAAAATGATAATGGTATTGAAATTGAAAAGAATTCTTTTATTGAAACAACCATAATAGTGCAAAAGATAATTCAGCGGACATTCGAATCAGTCTTCTCTGGATCTGCTCTATTGTTATATGATTTGCTGATTGCTTTAGTTGAAAATAAACTTTTTGGTATGTTGCTGTTTAATTATTTCTGCATATGCAGATATGGAAATTTTGATTTTAGCGTTTACATAAACAAAATAAAAAGGTCATGTTTTTACATACGGTGCTAAATATTGTCAACAAAATATTTTTCTATAATTTTTGAGTTGTTTCTTTTTTTAGTATTTTCGACTGTTTTTGACGCAGATCTATCAAAGTTGCCGTTCCATTAGCTTCAAATGCTGCTTTTCAAAAGCTGCGCTGCGAAATTAAAACGTCTGCTGAAAATAAATGTACCCTTGTGCCAACAACAGCCTCGTGTTTTTGACATAATATGAACAAGCCCATTATGTAAAACTAAGATGTTTATATAATTTGTATTAACTGGATTAGATTAACTAATTCTTAATCATTTTGGCATTAAAAACATCAAAAATTTACAAAAATAAAATTTTTAGGTAAGAAAACTCAGCAATTTATCCCTTAGTTTCGCCGGATCCAACTAAATTTTTTAAGTAAACTAAACGGGTTTGATATTTAACAAAAGTTTAAAAACAAGTTTAAAAATTCCAAGCCTAAACTTTTTCCCCAAACGGATTTGATGCGCTGATTTTAAGTCGCGCTACACGGACTTAACTATCCGCGCTAATAATAAATCTTGTTGGTTCAATGGTGCATAGTTTTATAATACGCTTGGATTAAAATCAAGCAGCTGACTTATTTTAACTCGTTTAGTCTGTTATCCATTTCTATGCTTTTCACTTAAATAAGTCTAGTCTGTTATTAATCCGGTAAGAGGCCCTGCGTTATTAAAATGCATCTTTGCCAAAATTTTAAACAAGGCTTGACTGAAGGCTTAACGTTTAACGTCTAACGTCTAAAAACCAGTCTGGCGTTTTATTGCAGTAATTTACAACACTGTAAGAACAAGCACTTCTGTTGACGAGAGTACTGTATTTACAAATGACGACAATAAGTATTATTTTACCGTATCGATTCATCTTTGATTCTTAATGGATCACGAGACTTCGGAAATTGGGCAGTACATATGACATAATTCTGTTCGACGATTACGTTTTACGTATGTGTAAGTACTGTTTGAGAATTCACCGCGATTTAGCCTGCCAGCCACGTACCAGCCTGTCTTGTTGATCGCGTCAAGAAAAAATCACTTTTCGTGGTTTTGAGTTCACAATACTACTGCATCAGTTCACACGTTCTATTTCTGCACCATACTTCATAATAACACCGCAAGCGTGCTCTCATGTATTGTACGAACGCTGTGTGAAGGAAAAGCAGAGTGTGTTCGTAGGCAAGTGCCACGCGTTGAAAAAAATTGCAAAAATGGCCGAGCTGACGGGAATCGAACTTATATCGTATACTGCGATTGACATTGGAACTAAAGCTTTTGCTGGAGTATTGTTACCTGAACGAATGCTAAAACAGTCGATATTGCAGACAGGCATCGATGTCAACCTGCCATTGTTGCTTATTATATATGTGGAGACTGGAGAGTGGAGACACGCACACACATACACAACCACTTGCATACCACACACAGATACAGGTAGACACACGCATACAACGTGCGTGCATACAACATAGCCAACCGATGTTTCTGCAGGCTTCAGTGATGCACTGAAACTGAGCATGATTTACATGCATTTTCAGTTTCAGTGCATCAACTGAAATTTGCACGGCCGCTGAAGCGGCCGCGCAAAAATTCAACATGTATTACATAGGGTAGAACGATGCCCTAAGACTGCGTTTAGCAAGCCTGAGCTGAGACTGCTTTTATGCATTCCAGCCTAAGTGTCTGCACTTTTGCAATTTTCCCGGCTATTTTTATTTATTCAATTTATTCATGTTTATTGCAACCTTGATGAGCAAACTAGAGAATACCCAGTACATAAACATTAGCAAAAAAATCAAAAATAATATTCTAATAAACGCAAATACAAATAAAACTCTGACTGGAGCCTAGGCCAAACGTACCATTGTTGTTATGGACAGAAGGCAATGACTTTGTCATAAGTTGTTTGGGTGTTGCAGCGTTTGAATAATACAATTGGATGCATAGCAGCGCAAGCACGAACAGTATACTACTTGGGATCATAATGTAGTGTCTGAAACACAGTATGACAATATGTTAAATACGAAACAAAATAAGAAGAAACACAGTAGTCGACATAACAACACCATATGATCACCGTCACATAGTATAACGGTAACGGTAACGATAGTGATAACTTATGTTTTTCGGAGTTTTAATTTGTTTTTAATAAATTAAACTGTAGCATTAATGATGCTAATATTGACAGATTTGAAAAAGTTTAATGTGAAAAGTTGAAAATTCATTGCTTGACTAGGTATTGTAATAACTTCAGGTGCTAAAATATGTTATAAAAGTAAAGTCAATACCAACAGGGTTAAACTGACTACAGTTTAAATAAGGTCTGATGGGCCTTTGACTAAAAGCACGCGCTTGCGTTATCAGAGAACTCATTGCAAGCATCAAGAATACAGGAAATAGTCACAAAAATCACGCCGCTTGTTTCGTCAATAGGTTCAGCAAGCTTTGGTCAAACTTAAATCTCTTATAACGTCGCATGGTATTAAGTCGCCAAATGGATCAAGCTAAAAATCTATCTCGTTTGAACTGTTTAGATAGATGTTAGTGTATTGTGACACTTAATATTTGTGCTTACAGCTCAGAAAGTATCAAAAATTGCTTTTAGAAAAGATTAAATCCTACTGGTCAAGAACGTCACAGATTAAAGAACTGTATCTAAATGCATTCTGTGAAAGCAAGCCAAAAGCTCTTTACAAGAAAGAGCTGTAGGAGTGAGCTTGTTTTCGAAGGCAACAGTTGTCAATTTTTTAATTCTGGAAATTGAAGATTTGTCAATATGATCGGAGGTATACTTATTAAATAAGTGTTCTAATCGAAACCATTGCGTTTCAGAGCAAAATGTACATAAATTGCCCACAAAAAGATCGCGTTGTAGCACTCAATGCGTTATAACTCACAATAGTCTAATTATAGCAATGATTTAGATCCATTGCAGAACTTTTGGCTTTTTAGTGTGACTGAATGTTCTGTGAGGTAAGTAACCACAATTGTAGATGAACACTTCGTTCGTTTGTGCACCTAGTATTTTTTGGCAAAAATGAGCAAAAATTTGAGTATAAACATTGCAAAACAGCAGGAATAAATTCAATGGCTGAAATTTGATCTTAATGTTTTTAATTTTAGTGTCTGTAGCAATCCGTTCTATAAATTATGAAATGTGGTGGACATTATACTTGAAAAAGCATTGCCGAATTCGGATTTTTAGATACTAGATTAGATAATTTAGGTCTTAATTTTAGAACCTTTTTAGTTCTCATCCAGTTTTCTAGTAGCTAATTTCATAAATAAATAACGTCCATTTCTGTGAAACACTGAAACGCTCCTATGTGAGTAGCAGATGTGGTTGTTGTCTTGATTTTGCTTACAAACAATTTAGCCATGAGCAACCCATAGTCTTTACTGCTAAGTGCCGACTTGTCTGCTGCTGACTCTGCATTTCGTTAAAAATGTATTCAAGAACCTGTGATTGGTTGAAAACTGATTAGACTTGATAATATCCCACGGAAAAATAAAGCCGAAATATTGTTGTTTATGACACATTTGTTAAGTGGTCATTTGTTGAAGTGAATTTTTAAAAAATTTTGCATTGAGTAAAAGAGGTCATTATATTATAATTGCGTATGGTTTAAGTTTTGTGAAAAAATATATCCTACAGTTAATGACTCAGAAGTTACCCTAATTATGACTGATATTACCAACATGTCAATATCTGCCGTTGTTAACTACATACAATAGCATACTCACTACGGTCCAAATACCAGTGTTTTATGTCGTCAAAATGCTCTTGGTTGAATTTATCAACGTAATCTGGTAGAATGCTGAAACGAGGGGGGTAGCTCCCCTGAAATGAAAATGCATCTATGATTTGAGAATGTTCTCTCTGAAATCAAGACATGTTTTGATTCAAGGGGGGGTATCCCCCTGAAATCGAGGCGTAAAAAGGCTATTTCGGCCGAAGCATCGTTCAGGTCGATTAGCTATGTAGAATGAGTGTCAGATGCTTCTCTATTTTGTATTCTTGGTATTACGTAGGCAAGAAATTAGAATGTTGCCCTGCTTACCAAGAAGCTGCTTTTATGCATTCCAACCTCCAACGTCAACATTTAGTTTCAAGTTATCGAAATTACAAAAGTTATATTGAAATAACAAAAGTAAATTACTGGCAAAACAACGCTCCACAGATCTACATAGAAAGTTAAAATGCAACCTAATTAACTGAGGTGATATTAAAAGTAATGAAACATTATCAGCGTCTACACAAATATTTGACTCAATAAAATCTCCATTAGTCTCACACTTCTGACTAATTGTAATTAAAACTGCTTTTCTAAGCCACGCCGGGATTTCATATTTTGTCAAAAAAGTGTGAAACTAGAAATTATGATAACTGTATTTCATATAAAGGCCTCATTTTAAAGCAATTTCAACCTTCTGTAAAACATTAATTAATAATAACATGTTCTGATAAAATTCTGAACACCCCCTTTTACGTCAGACCATAAGGATCTGTTGCAATTAATGATTTTAAATATTCAAATTTGTGTTTCAATAAGTTTAAGTTAAGGTTCAAAGCTGTTTTTGACACTTTGCGCAAATTGGACTACTGAACTCGAACCGAGTGGGTCTCATTTTATCAAGAGTGCATAATGACAAGAGTATGACACTGGCCACGTTTGTGGCCTAGCAGCGCGGACATGCTGCGACCATTATCTCCCCAAAAAGGCCACAACTGTGGGGGGGGTACCCCCCTACACGAATGAAGGCATAGCCCTCAACTGTGGGGGGGACCCCCCCACGAATCAGACCATAGGTCTCAAACGTGGGGGGGGACCCCCCCCACAAATGAGGGTATACCCTCAAATGTGGGGGGCCCCGCACGTTTGGTGCAGCCTAAAAAATGCCCCGGAGACGCCCCGCCGCCACTTTTTGTGGTAAAATTTTGTTCCTAGGGGTATTTTGAGGTGTAGAACACGAATCCGGGGTCCATTTTTGCCTAGAACCCTCGTGGACCCCGAAAAGCCCCCCTCCTCAGGGTACCATGCCTCAGGGGGGTAAAGAGGTCAAATTTTCGAAACTGAGATTTTGCTGTTTCTCGGGGTAATTTGAGCCCCTGAAGACGAATCTGAGGTCTATTTTTGCCTAGGACCCTCCAGGGCCCCCCTGTGACCCCCTCAGGGTACCCCCTTTAGGAGATCCTAAGGCGTGAAGTTTTCGAAACTGAGATTTTGGTAGTGTTAGGTGTAGTATGATCCGCGGGACACGAACTTTAGAGTCCATTTTTGCCTCGCACCGTGTTGGACTTTACTACGCGGCTACAGTAAGGGGTTGTGTGCCAAGAATGGAGTATCTTTTGCTGAGAATGGAGGGTCATTGCTTAAAATGGAGCGTCCTGTGCCTAGAAAAGAGAGTCCTCTGTTTAGAATAGAGGGTCCTTTACCCAGAATAGAGGGTCCACCAACTCGTTGTGGCCTACTGGCAATTTTTGTAATTGTCTCAAAGTTATGATGTCAAGAGAAGTCAACCGGTGCCAAAATTATGAAAAACGGTTCAGTAAATTTCAAATTTCGGACTGTGGGGTGAATAAAAGAAAAAACCCAAAAATTTACTTATTTGGACTTCCAAGGATCATTCAGAATATTCAGAAACACAAAAATCCCTTAGAATGCGCTTTTCACCAAAAAACTGGTAAAAAATTTTCTACCGTAAGAATTCTACGTACCTGCATGCATACATATCTGTACCAAAGCCTCGTAAATATCTGCTACCTCGAGGGTGTAGCGAATAGTAGTATAGAAAAGAGAGCCGCCTGAGGCCTGACATATTAGAGTCCAACAGGATCCTAGACGGAAGTGGACTCCGGATTCGTGTTCAGGGGCCAAAATAACACTTAAACATGAAAAAATTCAATTTTTGAAAAAATGACCCCCAGTTGGTACTGTAGCCCGTGGGGGTCGACTGGGTCCGCGGTGACAATAATGAGCCCCAGATTCGAGTTCAGCACCTCAAAATACCCCTAGGAACAAAATTTTACCTCAAAAAGTTGCGGTGGGGCGTCTCCGGGGCATTTTTTAGGTTGCACCAAACGTGGGGGGGTCCCCCCCCCCACATTTGAGGGTATACCCTCATTTTTGGGGGGGATCCCCCCCCCCACGTTTGAGACCTATGGTCTGATTCGTGGGGGGTCCCCCCCCACAGTTGAGGGCTATGCCTTCATTCGCGTAGGGGGGTACCCCCCCCCACAGTTGTGGCCTTTTTAGGAAGATAATGGTCGCAGCATGTCCGCGGCGGCCAAGCTGGGATCCAGAAGAGTGTCATACTCTTCTTATTATGAACTCTTGATTTTATCAAACATCTGATTTTATCAAATTTGTTTCCGTTTCCGAAATTTTGTCTAATTATTGATCTGTCTCATTTTAGCAAATACAGCTTTACTTTATCACATAGCGGCAGACGCTTTGTAAGTTTATAAGTTAGCAATTTAGCGTTGTGTGCAACGTGACCGAAACTATGCATGTGTGTTGTACTGTTGTAACCTACCAGTAAAGAGTAACTAAGTGTAGCAGAAATTTGTAAAAACAAACAGCAGTTTCATGCAGATTAGTTTAGTACAGGTTTATTCCTGCCGAATGCCTAAGCGGGAATTTTTTTATTTACACGTAAATAAACATTTACATGTAACTACGCCACAATGAAGTTGTAAGAATGAAGTGTAAGATAGGCTACAACTAGTCTGCGAGCAAGTTACCGACATAAATAAACATAAAAACAGTAAAGCAGAATTATTAATGAGCCTTAAGACTTTTTGCTTACAGAAATTTCTGAATCAGACTCAACAGTGACGTCATTCCAATTGTCTTACGAAGCAAAATGCAAATTGGGTCTGAGAAAATGATATTATGTTTGTTTTGTTTTGTTTGTTTGTTGTTTGCATCATCACAAGCTGCTTTTCGTCGCTGTGAATTATACAAACACTTAAAAACAAACAAAACAACTGTTAATTTGAACTTAATAATTAGCATAGTAATCGAAGGCAGAAAAATTAGCATACTTAAAACACAAACAAGGTGGAGAAAGAATCATTGTCAACAAAATTTTGTGCTAATGTTTTGTCATTTCAAGCCTAACTTGCTTTTTTGAGCTCATGGGTGCCATGTAGTGTTTATATTTATTATTTTTCCTTGTTACAATGTAGTTACACGTGTAAAATTAGGATCTGGAAAAAGTAGAGTCGAAAGTTGAAGCCAGTACTGACTGTAGACGACACTATGTTGAAAACACTACTTCCATGCAGCAAAATATGCACTTGTTTATTCTACATAATATCTATTAAGCGAACCGCAGATTATAGATTATATGACTTGAAGAAAACAGTAATTAAAACTGATTGTGAAAGTCTGTTATTAACACTGACTCAACGAGAGAATACAACTACAAATTGGGTTTTTTTATGGTACAGCGCTTTGGCTAACTTGAAACTAGAATTAACTTTCAACATTTAAAAAGTTTTAGGAGTAATTTTATTACGGATAAAAAATAACAAACACAAATATACTTGCCTGATTTCATGAGTTTGTATTCAAAGTTACAGTGTTATTTAAGTCAACCAAAAATCACTGTAATTAATTGAGTACATTACTCAAGGTCAAACTAAATTTTATCCAATTTTCTAAAGCTTCATTCACTTTTGCAAAAGTTGTTTTAATAACGCTTAGGGTTATGATAATAAGGCTTTGACTGATAAAACATTAGTAATTAATGAACGCGTCTAATATCAGACTAACTAAAGATATTTGTAACTAATTAAAATTAAACAAACAAACAAACATACAAACAAGCAAAAAGCAAACAAATTTTAGCCAAAACCAACTGATCTTACTCAAGGCACAAAAATTGTTGTAAAAGTAGAGCTCAAGCTATTTGCTGCTGTCTGTAATGACAAGCGGCGCACAGAGTGAGACACGGGTTGTAACCTGTGAGCTTTTGATCAGACTGTAATGCACCAACTTAAAACTCTGCACTTAAGAGTAAGTCTATGCGTCAAGAAATCGTAACTTAAAAGCTGTGTCTCAAATTATATTCGAAATACACAGATTTATTTATCAAATTCGACCCAATTAAATTTGATGACAGCCTGTGACTCTTTCTTAAAAGCACTTATGAGTTATAGAGAGTTTTGTGTTGTTCCATTAGAAGTGCATATATTTGAAAATGTTTGCGACAAAATGCTGTTAATGACAGTTTAGCAGCTATAAATGAAGTGTGTCTGTTTGATGCCGCAGGGTATGCTTTTGACATCAACAATTTAATTAAATTTATTTGAAAGTCATAAATGTTATGGCGAATCTGAAAATGATAGATTTACCCCTGCAGCAGAATAATAAACTTTATTTCTGGTGTTTTTAGAATCTCATAAAAGCAAATTGTAATCTGACTTCTCAAATGGAAGTGCAAAAATGGATCAATTTTAATTGCAATGATCAAAATTTGATTTTGAAGCAATTTCAGTTGACTATGGAAACTATAGACCATTTCTGTTTTACATAAACTGCATCTAATTGGTTTGCTAGTTTTGTTGTTTCAGAGTGATTTTTTAAAAATTGGTCCCGGTCGGCTAAATTTGGAACTTCTAAATATTGAGCTGAGGGCTGTGACCATGTATTTCGTTTGGACGGGAAAACGCCTGGTGAAATCCATACGAACATGATCCTTGTGTTGGTGCAGGATGCCCCTTTACAGTCGAAGGTTGCGCAGGTCGCCACCCGGACCGCGGCTTTGAACAACTCAATCACCCGCGCTTCTACCTTTCTTCATTTGAAAAAACACCTCCGTGGGAGCGCGATGGCGACGACAAGGACCCGACCGTGGAGACTCATTTAGAGGGACAACCGATGGACTTCTATTGGACTGGGATCAAGAGCGTGAAGGAGAACTGAACCAAGTGGATTGAGTTTCGTGAGACTATATTGAGAAATAAATGCTGGTTGATCAAACCCCGCTTTTTCTTATAAGGCGAGTCCACGAAGTTTTCAAGTGCCTTTTGTAGTTCTTGGATGGGCTGCGATACAAAGTTTATGTTTAGCTAAGATCTATGCAGCCAAAAACAATAAATCTTAAAACTGCTTATCTCGACTTGATAATTTATTTGATTTTTTTATTTAGCCAATCAAGTGTTTTCGTCATCAAAAATTTTGGATTGATCGAAACATTTTCGATAATGAACATTTGTTTTTTCAACAGTGATCTATCAAAAGACAAATGTTCGTCATCGAAAGTTCGTCATCAAAAATGTTCGTCAGGAGAAATTTTTCGATGACGAGTTTTGGTCTTTTAGAACATTATTATGTTCTAAATGACAAAAGCTCGTCATCGAAAATTTTTTCGATGACGAACATTTCAACGGAGCTCGGTACCTGCGTTGAAAATTTCAACTGCGAACATCTTTTGGTACATAAGCAGCTGGCAGTAATTTTAATAGTAATATAAATAGCCAACCTTACTTATTATTAATTAAGAGCGCAGCTCATTTATTTTCAATATTAATATTAATTAAATAATTAAAATCAAAAGTATTTTTAATAACAATTTTTAATATTAATTATTAAAATAACGGTACTGCCGTATGGACATTGGGACCAACTGAACGGCAGAACGACTGTTTAATTCATACCTTCGCCCGTACAGCCGTCTGCCATATGTCCATCTCTATCTATATGTACTAAACCGCACTATTTCACTGCTCAAAAATATGAATCGCACCTTAGGCTCAAGCTATACGCGTTAGAATTAAAAAACGGATTATGTATACAGGCTCTGTCCGTATGCCCTGCTGAAGTATGAATCGACCCGAATAACTGTTAACTGAATAACTGATATCTGTGACCATATCTGCAAAAAGAATTGGCTGCTTTTAAAACTTTGTTTAATGTTGCGGAAAAGTGGAAACAAAAAAATATTAAACTTTGCCACATCTATTGACACCAGGACCAGACTAAATTCAATACTTTATTGTACCTCAATTTTAATAGTATTAGGTAGTCTTAGGTAGTAGTAGAAGTACTGGTAGTAGTTAGTAGTAGTTATTATTATTATTATTAGAGAATTTTGACTTTAATGTTCTAATTCAGAATTTTGAAAATGTTCTAATTCAGAATGTTTAGACTTAGAGCGACTTATCTAATTTCGAACGCTGAAAATTTTCAATGATGCACATTTTCGATGACGGACATTTGCTTTTTCGATGACGAACATTTTCGATGACGAACTCGCCATTGAAAAATGCAAATGTTCGTCATCGAAAAGGCAAATGTTTGTCATCGAAAATGTTTCGATCAATCCAAAATTTTCAATGACGAACATTTCTGATGACGAACAACGATAAATCGGGCCCCGATGTCATTATAAACTGTAAATTTAAGCAGGAAAGGATTTTATTTGTAATAAATCATAGATCACAGATTTTGCAAAAGCGTTGTTTGCTCGGAAGCCTGTGAGAAGATCGAGGGTCCCAACGTAGTTTTTCAAATTTGAGATCATGAGAAGTCGAAGTTTTGCTAAAAATTTCAAGTTAAGGTTTTTAAGACCAGAGTAGAACAAAAGTTTAAGTCCGAACGTAGGTTTGAATTTTAAGTGTAGTTCTAAACTTGGCAGATCAAGAATTGTTTGGTTCCAATGCACAACAAGAAAATGGTATAGCAAACACTGGAAACAATTATGTTACATTGGGTCAGCAAACAAACTTTTCACCAATTAACTGCCATTATGTTATCACAATTTTACGGAATGTACTGTCTCGAAAGCACTAAATTGAACTTTTGCAAAACTGAAGCTGTATGAGAACCATATCTGCTTTGCGATTCAAACCTCTAAACCTAACAAAAAACAACCCGGTTAAGTGTCGCTTCCAGATGCTCCCGACAGCGCAATTGGTTCATTGCCAGCAAACATCACAGCAAAGCATCAAAGCATCGGCATCCTTGCGCGGTACGCACAGGCCCGACAAAGTTATGTACTAGCTTGCCAACGGTTGAGGGATTGGTCATGGTGCCATGAGACGGCTTGTTTTGCCCATCGGTCATCTCATATCATTGTATCGCGGCTTGGCCTGAAACACTCACAAAATTTCTTGTTGGCTTGCCCTCGATGCCGGTCCTTGCCCTCAAACCCTGCGAACGAATCGGTTACGGTTAATTCTCAGGTTTTTTTTAAACGCGCGACATATTTCTAGATATTCAACTATGGCTTTTAGAGCAAGACCACAGATGTCATCGTAGGGCATGCCAAGTCTCCGAAGAGCTCTTGCTTGAGCAGTGGTGATAGTCTCTTTAGCTCCAACCACACATGGTAGGATTACGCAAGTGTCTACATTATGCCGCTCTAGATTTGATCTTATTAGCATGACCACCTTCATTTTTTACGCTGTGCGAAGATTCGTTTGATTGACCTCATAGGGACAGGTCACAACGATAACATAAGCCGTATGATTTTTACTTGCCCTAAATCCGGCTTGAACCGGTTTCAGTATCTCGAATCGCGGTTTCATGTTGGGCTGAAAACCCAAGCCACAAACGGCAGCTTTATCCGCCAGTTAGCACCGCTTGTTGGCTGTTGGATAATAGTATTTAGTAGTATAGTGTAGTAATAGTAGTACTTTGTCGGCTGTGGGTAAGTGCTCCGTTGATTCAATAGTACCTATTGCGTTACTATCAGGACTTTGACAGTCTTCTGTTTGTGCGCACAGACAAACCGTACGGCTGGATACTTATTGGGATTCACTCTAAGGCCTCAATCGTTGAAAAATGATTCCGTGTCACTGAGGAGTTGAGTCATGCCATATTCTGTATTAGCAATTAGCACCAGATCGTCTGACAATGACTAAGTCAATGACGTATTTTCCCAAAGTAGGTCCAAAAGTTCATCCAGTACAATATTAAATAGTTTTTGGGACACTGGGCATCCTTCCTGCAACCCGGTTATAAGGATAGTGTTGGTATATCCCCCGTCGGCTCCGATGACCGTTGCACAATCTGTATAAAGGTCAAATATTAACCGTGACCGCGTGTCGTACCAAAACCCGCTGTATCGATCTATGGGATATAGTATCGAATTTCTTTGCTAGCTCGATGTCGATAGCTAGATATTGTCTTTTTAACTATTGAACCAAGTAAGCCTTACATAGACGCTCACTTTTGTATATAGATCTCCAAAATTGATTAAGGATGACCCCAGTTATGAGCTATGCAACGATGTTTTATTTCACTAAATTGTGTTAAAAAATAAGAAAAAAGAGGAAACCTTTGACAGAGTCGAAACAGTTTAAACTTAGTGGAAAAAAGCGATGTGCGTATACGGAATTTGATGCATTTCGGGGAGACGCAAATCCACTTTAAACGAAATTTCCAGTCTGAGTTTAAAGTGGGTGTTCCTATACGGAAGATGATGCATACTCACTCACTCTGACTCAGTGCAGAGTGTGCGTATACGGAAGAATTACCACTGTGACCTAAATAACTGCGACAACACATAATACAATACCATACTCTTTCAGTGTTTACCCTATTTGTATAAAGAATGAAGCGGAGCCTATTTAACAGTTGACCTGTGCGTGCGGACTAAATGGCGTATACGCAGGACGTAACAGCAATGTAGCCAGATCAGAGTTGGGCCATTTACACTACAGTTACGGTCGCTGGGGAAGCGGGGAGGAATTTGCGAATAATCTACAATATTGATTGATTGACATGAATGAAAGTAACTTGGCAGGTACGCAAAATTACTATCCTTTGATAAGCTTTCATAAGCTTGATCGATAAAACGAAGTCCAGATTATGTTTATTTAGGTTAGCTTCAGCTTGTTGTCAAGCATTTGTTGAAAACACACTGACAAAAAACAAGGTCAACTGCTCGGCCGCTGTGAAATTGCGGATAGTTTTGAGCAATTTTTTACGAATGGAACTTAAAAAAACCTGGCATGTTTGTCTAGACAGTTTTCATGTACCTAAGTGCTTGAAAATAAGCATAAGCACAAGCATGTTTCATTTTTTTTAATAGTTGCGTCCTAAAGACGCAATCTTCTGGTTTTGTCCATTGGTTAAAAAACTACAACTAAACTGTCTTATTTTAAGCTTTTTTCAAAATATGCAATGCGTTACGTCCTATTTATCCTAGTGGCAATAGACACTAAAAAAGCGTCCTGTCCAATTCACTTGTTTGAAATATAGTATGCCGCTACAAGGACAAAAGCGGCTTTTAACATCTTAGCATACGTACATAAGTGGATTTTGCGACAGAGGATATTTAACGGATCAAAGGGTCGCGTTTGTACTGCAAAGTATAAAGCAAATGGGTTCTATCTGCCAGTCAAGTTTGGTACTGCCAGCAGGTTAACTAAAAATGCTGAAGTCACAATTTATAGCTGGGCTCTAACTAAGTCTCATACAGTTGTTTATTACACGTGCAAATAGATGTTTTTTGTACGTTCAACTAATATACAATTTGTAAAGCTTGGAATAAGTACGTCTCGCGAGTAGACAATTTTTTAGTTGTCCGCTTTTAGTTGTCTGACTTTTCAAGTTAACACTACTTAACTTTGCTTATTAATCTGAATACATTATAAACAACATAAAACGATCTACATTTCGCCTGTAAAAACCTATCGCGAACGAATAAACAACCGGCGTTTTAGTTGTACACTGCGACACCGCCTTTAGAGGCCACTGCAAAAGCTACATATAAAGATTCTTTTACATAATTTATAATAGACTCAAAAACTGATCAGTTAAAATTCACGGCTGCTTTCTAACTATTTTAGTGACTGAACATTTTAGTCGTGAACACTAATAGACTATTGCATAATAACTAGGGAATGTTGAATTGCAAATCTGAAACCGATTTCTTGTTGCACAGAAGCAGATGAAACTGTTTTGACAGGAAACTACTCAAATCACAAGCAGTTCCGACAACAATGGTATGTGCTTTCAAAATAACTGTTGATTTTATAGAGTGATTTCAACACCTACGCACTGAAACTAAAATAAATCGACGACATGCGGATAGCAGTTCTTTCTTTGGAAATACATGTAAATGCGAAGCTGAAATCTGGATAAAATAAGCAATATTTTCAATTGGAAAACTTTGTCTCTTTTTGGGGCCTGCTTGTTGGTTTGGGGGGCTTAAGCTGAGGCTAAGGCTTCGGCTTAGTTTTAGGCCTAGCTCAGGCTTAAGGCCTATTCACACGAGGGCGCATTTTGCTCCATGGCGCACGCCATGGCGCATGACCGGGCGCACACGCACACTCGCATAGCGCATTGTGTGAAATAATGCAGCAGGCAGTGTGAAAATAGAATGCGCCCGGTCATGCGCCCTCTCATGCGCCCGCTCATGCGCCCTCGTGTGAATAGGCCTAGACGAACAAAATAAATACAAAACTACTGAAGTTTCTTGCCTCTATGACATATTTGTACTGGTTCATTCACAAGAACTAAACGCACGTACACTTTTGTAACTTTTGTAATCAAGCAATCAAACACCAACTAGATAGGACGTTACTTAAACTGCAACATAATTTGCAAAACGGCAAATAATCATAATTGTGCCATAATTGTTGATTGCATTCATCCACTACACTGAATTTTAATTGAAGCAATTTAAAAATATATTTACTGCACAGCATTGAGGAATAAAAAAAAATTAGGATCCCGCTTTATATTTCGCAAGCAAACTCATAAGCCAGTCCGGTTGCAACAGGGCGTTTGGGGACGCTTTTTCTCTAGAGTCTTTCAGCATAAGTGCCCGCAATTGGTCGCGTACATTTACAAATCGAGTAAGCAAAAACCTATCCATAATCGTTTTATTGGGTTTCCGCTCCAGAGCGAGTATTTGAAATTCGAATATTTGCAACCATTTCTTCAATGTGGAATCCGACAAAGCATTCCTGCAACAAATTAAGTTTCAAAGTTCAGTTTTACATGTTGGCTTTACTTTTTTTCATATATCACCGACTGAATTACACAACGCACCCCTTGATTGCAGCTAAAAGGATAGGGAGGGACCCCGCTCACCATAGACTATGGCTTTTTGCGCCCCCCCCCCCGGCAAGTTAAGGCCCCTCGCACACTCCCATTCAGTGGGTGCAAGAGTACATAACAATGTCTCACTCTATATAGACTCAGCTTCCTATAATATAGAGTGAGACATTATTATCCAATCTTGGTAGGGGTATTCAGTTGGTGATACATAAAAATGTACCCTACAGTTTTTGAGGTTAGACTGTTAAGCCCGGTTCATACTTGTCCGTAAGGACACAGGGACAGGGACAAGGACAAATTTTGGTCAGCTACTGTGAATAGTTGACACAAGCGTTCTGGCCATTTTTTTGTATACGATTTGCAAGTAACCCAAACTTTATTCATGTGAAAAGTTGGCTTATTTGGCCAGGCAGTTTTCTTGGAATCGCTTAAGGACAAAACGATAGGGACAAGGAAAAGGACGAGTATGAACCGGGCTTTAAGCCCGGTTCATAGTTGTCCGTAAGGGCTGTCCGTGTCCGAGTCCATGTCCGTGTCCGTAAGAGTAGTTTGATTCACCGTTGTCCGGATGTCCGTAAGAACTTGTCCGTGAGTGTCCGTAAGGGCTGTCCGGATGTCCGGAAGTCAAGCTGAAGTGAGTTCAACTTTTGTCCGTGTCCGTAAGGAATTAGCCAATCAGATTGCAGCCTTTATAGTCACATCTAGGGGTGTGTACATAAAATTCCTCCGCGCATAGTAAAATAATGTTAAATTTCTAGTAATTCTAGCTCAGCAGCTTCATTTTAGTGTGCTTAGAACGTTTTTATTGATTTTTTGAAGCTTGCATTTTAATACACTTAGTACACTGCAGAACGTGTAGGCGTAATTTTATATGCATACGCACTGTCCGTAGAGTGTCCGTAGAAGTATGAATTAATGATGCTTACGGACACGGACACGGACAATTGTTACGGACAACCTTCCGGACACGGACACGGACTCGGACACGGACAACTACGGACACTTCCGGACGACTATGAACTAGGCTTAACTGTAAATATTGCACGAAATTATATCTGCTCTGCACACACAACTGTGATTTCACGTGTCTGCGACAAAACTTGAGTCCTTGACAACTTTTTGGGTGTTCAAAACAAATTTGTCCAAAATTACCAAAATTACCGAAATTCTCATGATACATAAAGATTACGGTAGCAAAGTCTAAGTTGATATAAAAAACGAATCAAATTACACGATATAGATTTAAACATTTATCATTAAAATTTATAAATTAAACATTTATTTTTGAAGTTGAAAATTCTAGTTTGACGTTCGATACGTGCTTGCAGACCATTGATTACTGACGGTTGTGTAAGTTTTGGTCTGAGCTATTGTTTTATTTTCGAAACTTGTGACTGAACTTACGAATCGTGCCTTTTAGGTGAGGGAAAACCGCTCCGGAGGTATTCGTTTCTTCTTGCCAGTAAATCGTCTGAAACGGAAGTACATCTTGTACGAACTTCATTCAAGTACATACTATTTAAAGAAGTTTTAAACAGATTTTGAGTCAGAAAGGTTCAAAAACCACGTTGGATTTGTCTACACCTGTTTGCATAACAAACCGCAACGACTCATGATTGATTATCGATCATTGTAACTCGATTCAATGTTACAGTAAAGTGCAATAACCCGACTTGTACTGACGCAGCAGCGTGCAGTTTACTTAGGTATACTGCACGCTATACTCGAATCGATTTACAAGTCACTTATAGCACTGGTGGTTGTGCTAAAAGTAATTGACACGCATGTGTGAAACCCTCGTGCAGGTGCACTCGTGCGCTTCGCGCACTCGTGCTCCTGCACTCGGAGTTTCACAGAAACATGCGTATAAATCACTTATAGCACGCCAACCAGTGCTATAACCCATACTTATTGATCGCCATTCATTCTTGATTTTGCCAGCGGAACGGACATACCCTAGTACTATATAATGTAACCAATCTCGGTTGCTAAGACCCGGTTACCATTACGCAAAGAGGTAAAAAAATGAGGGAAGATACAATAAAATTTAATAAAAAATAAAAAAAGGTCCAAAGTCCAACTTTAGTTATCAACCAGACCTAAGATCTTTTTATGTATTTTGCAAGACAAAACTCACATGGAAGTTGAAAAGCAACAGCAGCATAGAGGCATAATACACAACAACAAATTAACACGTTAAAAAACATTAATTCACCGCTTTGATAACGGCGTATTGCTGCAATAGAAAATACTGTGCACACAGATTACGGTATTAGCAAGAGCATTGGTGAAACAAATGACGGGTCCATAAAAAGGCCTTTAAAAATGTGTTGGAATCTGAGATTCAGAATATAGTACAAACGAAGCGACTTAGCTAAGGGTCTATTCCTTTACCGGATTAAAGGGTTAATTATAATAGGACTAAACTGTTTAAAAATTAAGCTTAAAATGCCATTCCAAACCTCCGGATTAAACGGACTTAACTTTTAGCGCGCTGCTTTTTAATCGGACTAAACGGACTTAACTATGCACGCTAACGGTAAGCGTGTACGTTAAATACGTTTAGTCCAGTGGTAGTTTTGAAATGGGGTCAGGCTAAAATTAAGCCGCAGACTTATTTTAACTGGTTTAGTCTCTTTAGTCCGATTTGTCATTCCAAAACTTCGGACTAAAATAAGTCCAGTCCGTTTAATCCGGTAAAGGAATAGGCCCTGAGTTGGCTGATCTTGTAGCCTAGTCAGTGCATACTGCATTACGTACATAATGTGACAAACGCTAAAGAACGATCAAAAATTCCTGCAACCTGACAGAAACCGTAGCACGTTGGGTTGATTTCACAAAGGTGGTTTTATGGTTTTAGGAACGTTTCCATATGATTAGCACATGATTTCATTATAAAATATTACCTGATTCGTTACAAATATTGGAAACTTGTTTAAACCGTGGTTTCAGCTCAGTTGAAATTTCAAGAGAACAAAGACTTGCTGCAGGTTTGAAATTTCAACTGAACTGAAATCGTGGATTAAGAAAAGATAAGAAAATTAGGCGCTAGTATCCTGCTGAAACTATGTGCCAATTATGTGAAAACGCACGTAAAACCATAGTTATATGTCGAACACGTGATTTTAAAAGAAAAGAAAAGAAAAAGAAAAGATTAAGAAAAGAACTAATTTTAATTATCAGGAGAAAAGTACAGCAAGCAGTTGCAAAAATCGAGCCATCTGTTTAGTCTCAAGGTTCAGGAATTTTTGGTCAGACTGTAGCTAGCCGTCCCAAACCGGCCCTCAAGCACCATCGTTACGTACATTCGAGAATCAAAATTAAAGACCTGTTATGTTTAGACCCAATAACGTAAATACTAAAAACAACGTGCTGAGCATAATAAATACATAATAAATACAGTAATTTATTAAAAATTACGCGTCAATGGCTGGATTACAAACAGTTTTACAAAGGAAAAATAATGTTAATTAGTCATGTGATTATCAGCTGAGGTGTGCCCTGTGAGGCGACGGCATGGATATGTTCTGCACGTCGTAGAAATAGGGTATTCAGGTAACAGCGAGGTTACAGGTGTAACTTATAGCACGACGTAGCGTGCAGTCAGCAATTTAAACTCACTGTTACGTGAAGCGCCAAGTGCATGAACGAGTGCGCGCAGCGCACATGTCGGTTGGTAATGTCAAGAGTACATAATAGCGTCTCACTCTATATAGAAGAAGAGTGAGACACTATCCAGCCTGCCTGTGTTCTAGCACAGGCAGATGCGCTGCTCGTTTTCAGGCTACATGTTGACATTCTATGCAACATGTGACTGGCCAATCAGAAGCGAGCTTCTATTCTCTGATTGGCAGACGCCTGTGCACGTGCTCCAATTATAAAACGGGATAGGAATAAAGGTTAATAACTCATTATTTATTCATAGTCTGCTTGTAAAAACATTAAAAAAGGTTTGTAAATATCTTTGGGGATACTTTGGCAAACTTTCAGCGAAATTGATTGAAAAACTTTGAAGAAATTCAGAAAAGTTTATATCTCAAAAGTTTCTCAATCAATTTCGCTGAACGTTTGCCAAAATATCCCTAGAGGTATTTGCAAACCTTTTTTAATGTTTTTGCAAGCAGACTCTGAATAAATAATGAGTTATTAAGCTTTTATTCCTATCTTAATGCTTATCAACGCATCAGCGATTATATACTAAAGTGTGTTACGCAGGAAATCTACACGCTGATTGGTCAGTCACATGTTGCATAGAATGTCAACATGTAGCCTGAAAACGACCAGCGCATTAGAGGCCTGCATCACGGCCCGCGGCCCGGCCCGGCCCGGCCCGGCCCGGCCTTGGCTCATTAGCCAACGGGCCGGGCCGGGCCGCGGGCCGAAAGCTGACGGGCCGGGCCGGGCCACGGGCCTGACTTTGCGGACAAATAATTTCCGATACGTCTCCAGTTGACCAAATTGTGCCTAAAAATCAAAAAATTTCTATTTTTTGCTGGGGGCTGCCGCCCCCAGACCCCTGCAACTATGTGGGTTATTATTCCTTGATATTATTTTTCAACAAAGCTAATTGCATGTATACACGAGTACATTATGCTGCATCTACTGGTGTGACGTTCCCACCTTTTGTTTTAATTTTTCTGCTAGAAAAAATTTCAGATACGTCTCCACTCTCCAGTTGACCAAATTCGGTCTAAAAATTGAAAAAATCTCCAATTTTTTCGCTATGGGCTGCTGCCCCCAGACCCCTGCGGCCTGCAACTTGGTGGCTTTAGTGGTCTTGTGTTTGTAATGCTTTAAGGGGGTAGTGTCGCGAAAGCAGTCGATTTTGCGCGACTGTAAAGATTGTTCAGTAAAATGTTAGAAATTGTTCTTTCTATATTTTAAAAATCTACCAAAAGGCAAATTATTTTGCCAAGTTTCAGCAAAATTGGTGCAGCATATAGTTTGCAATAATGTCTCAAAGTCGGAAAAATGACGAAAAAAAACCTATTCACATTCCATTTTTTAGTCACATTTATCAATTTTTCTGTTTAGTTTTTTTACACAGACTAATAGCACATATGTTGTAGTTTATGCACACAAAATTTAGTGCAGATTACTGCAGCGGCTGTGGAGTAATACTAGTTTGAACTGTGAAGGTGTACTTAAACTGTAAAATAGTAGCAGCAATAATGATAAATTGTGGAAAATCTAGACGCTTATTTTCAAATCAGAAGAAAAACAAACCTTCAATTTTCTTTTTTCTTATTTGTCGCAAAAAATTGTGCGTCCACACATTATGTGTACTTCACAAGCTGGCCAATCTGATATCTGGCTTGATTTTTCGAACTTTTATGTCCCTATTGTGTGATGTCTGGCTTACAAATTACGATTGGTCCAAGATATTTGTCAATATTGATAGTGTGATGTCTGGCAGTAATTATTTGATACCATACAGCGTTGGACTAGCTTCTCATTGCATGTACTACTTCAAAACAAAAAGTTCTATTTTCACAGCCTATGAGCAAAACTGCTTTCGCGGCACTACCCCCTTAAGGTGGTAGTTACGTTTTCGCAGCTTTTTTCAATGTTCTATTTTGTAGCAATTACTAAATCAATTTATAAGCGGTCTTTTGCATATTATTAATCAACTTATTTTTTACAAAATTACAATTTTTCAAGAGTCGGTGTTACTTCTAGTGTGCACGCCAACTATTTTGGTGAAGCTCATCAGCTCAATTTTATGCATTTTTCACCGTATTTCGTTATTTCTTAACTGTGCTAAAAAAATTCCGCATACAATTACGTAATTTATACCAAAGGCACGTTGATGTGTTATGAAACTGCTGGTATGCTTAACTAAACGTAATAATTTAGCAGATTTTTACAGTGAGCAAAAGTTTGCCTCAAATTTTTCTAAAAAGTCAAGAAACGGCAGTTTTTATGACTTTGGTAGGCTGTAACTAAAAAAATAATCAACCTTTTCACTCAATTCGAAAAAGGTATAGGGCAAATTTATTTGGCTACTGTCAAATAAGCTGTTTTCGCATTCTTATGAACGGAACAGGATATTGGTTACTTCAACTGAAATCCCTCATTATGCTCAGAAATGACGGATTTTTTAAAAAATTTTAATTCAATTAAATAGGGCCTCATTGGGGTCAGCTCATAATACATTAAGCACAGTTTTCCCGTACCCGTTGAAAAAATGGCAGACAAAAGTTTTAAAAATGACGTTTCAGGAGACTGAAGAAAATTTGCAATTTTTGAAGGGGTTTATTAACACTGCCAATGCTGCTGGCTGCTGTGACATATACTAACCAAATTTTGCAGGTATAATACATGCATAAGGCACTATGTACATGTAAATTATTGTGCAAAGTGGTTATCGGTATTTCGTGATATTGGCATGAGAAGTCAGAATTGAGGTAAAATAACTTCAAAGTTATGTACGGATCGCCTAGAACAACTAACAGAAATGTGTCATATTTTAGCTGAAAATATTCTTAAAATAAATTGGGTTAGACCTTTTTTGATTGGCTTTTCTGAGTAGTGTAAGAGCCACAGAAATTTGCATACAATTTTGTAAGTCCTCAAAAAATACACAAAAAAATCCAGTTTTTTAGCTATAAATTAACCGTAAAAGTTTAAATCAATGTCAAAATTAGCTGAAATATTGCTATTTACATTCGCAATGTTCGTGCCAAGTTTGGTTATGTTCCATCAAGTAACTTTTGAATTATTGCAAAAACTTCGAAAACGTAACTACCACCTTAAGTGTTAAAATTGCTAAAAAGTGCATTTTAACCCATTACAAAGAAATGGTAATTTCGTTTCCTTACATTTTTTTCTGTGTACGCCATTGGTACGAGTAACACTACTTGAAAATGCAATATGAGGAGTCTACGGACAACTGACCTTTTTTCCTGAAAACGGGCCGGGCCGGGCCGGGCCGACAGACGACTCTGAACGGGCCGGGCCGGGCCGGGCCTGAAAATGGTCCTAACGGGCCGGGCCGGGCCGGGCCGACGACGGAAGGCAACGGGCCGGGCCGGGCCACGGGCCGAAAAAATAGGCCCGTGCAGGCCTCTACAGCGCATCTACCTGAGCTAGAACACAGGCAGGCTGGAGAGTGTCTCACTCTTCTTCTATATAGAGTGAGAAGCTATTATGTACTCTTGGTAATGTGAATATATATGTTTACATTACGTTTCTGTGCCAAAAATTCGTGCTCAAGTATCATTTATAACTTGAGTTCTATGAGCGCAATCATAGAAATCACAGAGAAACCTCGAAAACGCGACTACCGTCTTGAATCAAACTTGAACTTAGTGCGTCATTTCAGAAAGGTGTCGTGTCCATCAAACTCAAATATATCTTCTGATGCACAAAAATAAGAGCTTTGTTTGTACATTAATATTTTTTAATGATTCTTCAACTTAATGTGAAAAGTGCCAAACCTTCATGCAAAGACACCTTATCAAAATATGATTTTCTTGAAGTTTTGCTGAAGCTAAAAATACCACGCAAAGATTTTGTTTTTTTTAAAATTATGGTAATTTGAACGAACAAAGACACACCGACTTTGAAAAGTTAGCTATAACCTAAAGTAGATAATTATAAACTAACAAGCACTTTTGTTGGCGAGCGTATATATTTTTTTGAAACGACGACAGTCAGTATTATTTTACCGTATCGGTAAAATATAGCGCGGCCAACACACAATTTTAAAACCAGTACAATACAGAATCAGTTTCACTTGATACTGTGCGGCTCAACTTGGCAACGAGTCCAAATTATTTGAAGCAACTAAACCTGACGCTGATACGACTGACGACGAGGAGTGAAACTGATTTTAAAAACGAGCTCGTCTTTGTCACTTTTACTTGTCAATCTTTAGACTTCACAGAGTGGCTTAATGGCTGTGAAAATTTTTATACTGAAAACTTGGAATTGAAAGTTGAAACAGCTAGTTAAGCTAACAGCGAATTTGTAAGTGTTTGGAAAAAGCAAAATTTAATGTCAAAATCTATGCGTTTTACAACCAAAATATTGTCAGGATTGACCTGCACACAAACAATTGATCATAAAATGAACGGGCATGATTCAAGGTCAAACAGACCCGGTTGCGAACTCTACCTACTCGCCAGTCTGCACTATTAGTATCCTTCTGCAACAATTACTACTACAGCAATCGGTTTTGGTAGTTTACGTTCTTCATTCACTGCGACGTTCATTGTTGTTATTTACATTCCACATGTAATAATGAGCCAAGATTATAAGATTATATATAGCCTCTGATACATACGCCAACACACATACAGTTGCAGTAGCGTATAACAGTACAACACACGCGCACGCACGCACACACACGCGCTGATGAGATAAAAAAACTGATCTAAAATAAGGTCAATTAATCTAAAAATCACACACACACAGCAGACACGGTCAGCCGCTGTGTGTCAGATGTCAGTCAGTGCAGCCTTCTTCAGTTCGATACACTGAAACTAAGCATGATTTACATGCAATTTCGGTTTCAGTGCATTGACTGAATTAAGTATGCACGGCCGCTGAGGCGGCCGCGCAATAACTATAAAGAATGACTGTATTAAAACTAATTGCTGACTTTAACTACCTGATACAATGTCGCATTTACCGGTAGTCCAAATTAGGGTTTCAATTATTTGGTTTAATCATTGAAACCCACTTTCAATTTCAATTGCAATATCAATTATTAATTGAAATTGAAAAAAAATCGCCTACAAGTTGATGATAATGGTATTGAAACTGAAAATAATTGGGTCAAAAATTGCTAATGGTATTGAAATTAAAAATTATTTGAAAAATTAATCCTAGTGCAAACTGTACTGATAACCTAACACTATTGCAAGACAGCAAAAAGTACTGTCCTGAAAACATGTCTTTTCAAAACTCGTTTAGACTATGAAAATAACAAGCGCTGATGAGATGAAAAAACTGATCTAAAATAAGGTCAATTAATCTAAAAATTAATTTACATAATCTAGTGGCCACCTACTGGTATGCTTTCACCCCATTTTTTAATCTCAGTCCAGAGTTTTAATCTATTTACTAATAATTACTAATATTGACTAATATTACGTCTATGAAACCAGGCCCAGACAAGTTTTTTATAAATTAAATCTTAAACCAATTTGATGTTCACATTGCGCAATGTACGTAAAAAATGTTTCTGAAGAACTCTACATACCTACATGTCTACATGTTTAACAAACCTATAAACGATAACCGCATTGTTATTTGTTACGTTTCGGCACAATTTTTAGCCGGGATATGATATGATGGCCCTGCGGGAATGAAGCAGCTCTTGGAGTTTGTTCATTCCCGCAGGGCCACTACCATCATATTCGGCACTGTTCGGAAAGCAAGAGTGCCGGATTTTTAATAAATCGCTAGATCTATGACTAAGCCCAAATTTTATAACCAATTTACATAAATAAGTATGCGAACTAACACTCATATTATCCGTCGCTCCCAAAATTGGTATCGTGCTATCGTTTAAACGTTCAGAATAAAAGGTAAAGAAAGGATATGCTTGTAATTGCATAGTAAACATAATGAAGCGTAAACACGAACACGTGAACCATAGTTCCATTAATGGAATATGGACGCATGTGGACGGACAAAAATTATGCAAAACAGTAGTTCTGGCTAAAAACAAGGAAATATCTGAAGTTTAGCTGTCTCAGAGCACTGCAATACTCCTGTCGAGTGGTTGCCGAAGTGCATTAGCATAAGCCTGACATTAGCATTGGGTTATATGACGTCGGCTGAGCTAAGTTCTGGTGCCATATCCGGTCCTGCCAATTTGCGTGCCCTGTTAATTAAGTCTTGCAGACAACACTACGCAGCTGAGGTCCTAGCTAACTAGCATCTCTCGTAGCTATTTATACTGGCTATTGTATTATGGACATGTTTTCACCATTTCGGCACAGTCGGCGGTTGTTTTGCTGTTTCCTTGATTATTATGTGACGTCAGCGCAACATGAACTATATACAAACTGCGTCAGAAAATTAATTCTGCTTGTTAGTTCAAGGGCGGCTCTAAATAGCTTGGACGAATAATAATAGCAGTTTAGAGAAAAATTGCTAAAAAATGAAAACTACTGCATTTATTAATGTGACTAAAGTTGTAAATGGATTTGAGATTTTACGTTAGTAGTGTAGTACCAATCATCCTTTGGGCTTAAGGTCTTTGGGTCTTTTAAGTATCGGTTATCCTAGATTTTGCAGAGTTGTGTATTGGTCTCTTAAGTGTGCCCATCAGTGTTATAAATGAGAAAATGAGAATTAGGGCCTATGAGACTCGGAGGCTGTGGGGTCGTGGTTAGCATGCTTGACTTCGAAGCAGGCGGCCCGGGTTCGATTCCCGGCGAATAGGCCTCCATTTCTTTCATTCTTTCTAAATTGGGGCATCATCTTTCTCTAAACATTAGCACGTAGAGCACCCGTAAGAGTCCAGAACTGACCATGCCTTTATTTGGCCACAGAGACAACCAGTAAATTATGCACAAAGCGAGTTAAGAAGAAAATATTCTTCTCAACTCAACACCTAAACTTGTGACTGAAAAATTTTATCGCCCAAAGTCGGTTATTCAGAGCACCACCTTACACCAAATTTAACACAACCAGCCGGGGTCATCAAGACCAAGTATAAATCTACAACCTATATTGTTCCAAATCATTCAAGTCATTCCGGTTTCGATTGAACAAACCAGTGCACAAACCAGCATCAACCTTAACCCTGGTTAGCTTAAAAAAGCTATTAGCTAGTAGGTGTATCCGTTTTTAATTAATATTGGTCGACAGCAAATGTATGAAACAAAGTTAGCAAGGAGAAATGACATTTGGTTCAGCAGATTTGCGACGAGTTCAGATTCTGATTGTCTAAAGTCACTTGGCAAGTCATGTTTCTGCTAAGTCAACTCAGTTGGCAGACATTAACAAATTGTTTGCTAAAATTTAAAATTCTAGTTTGACTCCAAACTTGTACACTGCTTGACACATTATGAATCAGTGTCCAAAGGACTGTTTTTTTCTAAAAATATGCGCATTCAAAGCTGCTAAAGGACCACCAATGGTCAGGAATACACAATTCAACTCAACACCTAGAGTAAAATAAAAATAAGTAAAATGTATATTAATAAGTAAAATATAAGCATAAAAATATTCATACTAGAAATAAAAAACGTAGGTAATAAGTATATATGTAAGTTGGAAACTGGAAACGAAAGTAAGTAGAGTCGTTCAGGCTCCATCCTAACTGCACTGCAACAAGCAGACAAACGAAGCTGGAACCAGTTAGGGTCGATTCATATGTAATGTCCGTTCTGCCGTCAAAACTATGTACGAAATGATCATGCCACTAATTCTCTATCGAATGGTGGTTTCGCGACGCGAGCTCTCTACGACGCATGAGCTCGAGTAATGGCCAAAAAAAGAAGGTGTCACAGTCTAGCTGCCTCGAGAGTCGAGAGTGAACCTCTGGGCGTTAAAGGGTATGAACGACAGTTATACGGCAAATAACCAAAGATTTCACACACCGAGCAACTTTGTAACTATATAGGTCGGTATTACATTAAGGAGATAAGGTAGAGTAGCTACTAAAGTGAACAAATCATTCTCGGGTTTCACTAAAGGGAAATAAGAAATGAATTTTTGGCCAATATCCCTGGCATGTTACGTTCCACCCGAGGAATCATAAACTAAAAATATGCCTTCTCTAATTTACATTTTTGCTGCGGGGAAAATACTGCTGCTAATTTATTTGCACTTTGCTGGAATTACTAGTTAAAATAAGTAATTAACTATTTAACCAAGAAAGGGTTTTGCTTGCGAGAAGCAAACATTATTGGTTAAAAAAAGTAAATTAACATCAGTTTTTTTGACCTACCCACAATCATAGTAGCTCGAGTACGTGATTACTTATTATTATTATTAATTATTTATTTATTATTTATCCTAATCTATCTATCCTAATCCACTTAAAGTCCCCCATAGACTATAAAACGCAAAGTTTTAAAAATACCTAAATAATACCTCAAAAATGGTGACGTAAAATAACCAAAAGAAAACAAGAGTTGTTGCCAGAAAAAACTCATGCAATCAAGCTTAATAGTTGATTAATAATCTGCCCCGTGTCCGTTGAATTATTAATCATAAACCCACTTTAGAAGATACTAAATATTATTAGATCTGATGATGTTTTTGGAATCAAGTGACAGAATCGTCAAAAATAACTTTTAGCTTCCTTGATAAACCGAATGTCTTTAAATATTTGAAATACGCATGCAATATGCATATTGCTTAGGTAAGCATAGCTTTGCGAAAGTATGTGTATGTAGGTATTTATGTACATACTACAGACTACAGAACACATCAAGTTTTAAGGTAGGTAGGTAAGCAATTATTTTACAGTCGCTTAAACTGTAAAATTACAGTGGTTTTGAAGAGAAATTTGCACCGTGAGATCGCTACTACGTCTATTAAAGTCTGACAACAAATAGTTGCACCACTTGAGAAAATAAAACATGTGATTTCGTTACGAAAAGAATAGATTTTGACTACCAAGAGTATATACAACAAGTACTCGCAGAAGTAATTTCACTAAAATAAGTATGTAAGTGGCGCATCTGTTTTCTGTCAGACTTCAGAACAATATGCGAACGAGCAAACTAAAAGACTGACCAAAAATTGCTGAACCATGGTCCATGAGACAAACCAAAACTTGTGATTTCACTATAAAAAGAACAAATTTTGGGTATGAAGACTGCAGCGAGTAGTCGCAAAGATCATGCCACCTGTTTTATCTCAGGGTTCAGCACTTTTTCGTCAGATCTTAGTTTGCATATGCTTATATAATAGTGATGTGGATCGGATCGCATCGGTCCGAAATTTTGATGCCGATCCGATCCGGATGCTTGATTGGCGATCCGATCCGATCCGATCCGATCCAGGCCCGGATCGGCCGATCCGATCCGATCCGCCGATCCGATCCGATTCAAAATTGCGTAACCTCGATGAAAGCTAAAAAATTTCATTTTTCGTAGAAATATTGTTAAGTAACAATATAATTTAGTATGTTATAACGTATGTTAGTATAACTTTTTATGTATAATGAGTATATTGCTATAAAAATTTAATGAGTTTGTATATAGATGATAAGATGACATTTTTGCAATGGGAACTCATTAGACAATCCCACGACCAAAAATTCTGATTAATTGAAAATGGAACTGTCTTGAAAATTTTGGGCCACTACCTCAGGTCGTGGATAACAACGGGTTGGGTTGGGTTGGACCGGAAAATTTGAGCCGTAGGTCAACCCTTGGGTACCTACTTTAGGCTGCGCGGGTCGCTGCATTTGTCAAACCGTCGAATTCGGAAAACTTTTTCACGTATTCAATCCAATCTGGGTACATAAATTTGGGTACCATGCGGTTAAAGTAGGTAGCAATGTGAACAATGTACAGCTGTACACTTGTGCAGGGGTATCAGCTAAAAACGATCGACCATCAGGTACAGTATCTTAAAATGGTGGGTCAAGTTGGTCGTGGATCGATTTTGACGGCGCCAGTTGGATCGTGTGTTACCCACAAGTGTCAAACAGCGAGTTTGATTGGGTCGCGGGTCGAAAATTTTGATCCGCGTCGATTCTGCCTGCAACAAACAATGCCCAACTCTTGTGTTAACGAAAACAATGTTGCAAGATTTAGTATGTGTCTTCACGCAACTTCAATCATTAGATACATTTCCTCCACTGATGTATGCATAAAATGTACGCTTCCGCTATTATAAAGCCAATATTTTGATAATTCGAGTAGTAGTTATACTTGTGCGTTTGATTGACGCTCAAAAAGTTTTTGAAATTGTCAAATTTTTGTCAAATTACGAAATTTTGTGGTCAAGACTCAAAATTTATACTACCGATCCGGATCGCCGATCCGAAATTTTGAAGCCGATCCGATCCCGCGATCCGATCCGGGAAATTCAGCGATCCGATCCGATCCGATCCGACCCCCGGATCGTCGATCCGATCCGATCCGGCGATCCGATCCACATCACTATTATATAATATATATATATATATATATATATATATATATATATATATATATATATATATATATATATATATATATATATATATATATATATATATATATATATATATATAAAAAAAAAAAAAAAAAAAAAAAAAAAAAAAACTCTCATTTCGTCACTATTTTATCCACTTTGACTTAAGGGGGTAATTGCATTTTTAGGTGTTTTTTTAAACTAGCATAACTGCACTTAACCTCAACAAAAACTAGAGCGGTCTTTTTTACATTTTTTTACACCTTCTAGCTTTAAAAAACTTATATTTAAAAGCAAATTATCTTTTGCAATTTTACTGCTGCAATCATTTGAATACACCCCATCAGCGGTTTTTTTGACTAATTTTTGCGCCACAGTTATGAAACCCAAGATCAGCCAACAACTACTAAACTTTTTGCAGTTATGCACTGACATAATATCCCCACCCGTTTTTTTGATATAGTTGATAAGTCGATTCTACGTTGAGAAAATGACATTTTTGTGCAAAAATCACGTAATTTGACTTTTCTCTAAAATTTTCAAAAGCCCATAACACCGACTCTACAAACTATTTTTAGAAAAGGAAAAAAAAAAGGTGGGGATATTTTCCTAAAGATAATGTGGTTAAAATTTCGAAGCCGTAGTCCGTTTTTAGCTTGAGTTCTGTGGGCGCAAAAATTACACTGCAATGTCAAAAACCACGAAAACGACATTACCCCCTTAAGGTGGTAGTTTCGAATTTGCAGTTTTTGTCGCGATTCGCTCGAACCAACAGCTAACTTAATGAAATTTGATACACGTATGAGGCACTTTTAGGCCAATATATAGGCAAATTATAGGCTCTTTATAATCACACTATAGTTATGATAAAAAAAGTGGTGTTTTTGACATTTTTTGGCTATCTTTACAATATATAGTGATTTTTAAACAACTGTCTCTCAAAACATTATTGTTTTTCACTAAATTAAAGAAAAATAATTTAGATATTTTACTTAAGATCACTTTGAAACGTTAAAACGCATATTTAACTGCAACTGTTTTCAGGAAATTGACACTTTCTGAATATAACTCCTTTTTACGCGGACCCCTCAGGGGCCGCGTATATACTATATTCAGAATTTTAAAGTCCTACGTTAATATGGGCACGTCAATTTTCTAGTGTTAATTAACGCGAGAAGGGCCGGTACCTCGCTTATCTGCCACACATCGACAAATTGACACTTCCCGGAGCTCTCAGTACCTATGTAGCACTGTCATAGATTGCAAAATATGCAGCACCGGGGCGGGTTCGAACCGCCAACATTCTGATCCGCAATCAGGGCCCGATTTATCGAAGCAAAATGTTCGTCATCAGAAATGTTCGTCAACGAAAATGTTCGTCATCGAAAATTTTGGATTGATCGAAACATTTTCGATGACGAACGCTTTTTCGATGACGAACATTTGCTTTTTCAACTACGAGTTCGTCATCGAAAAAGCAAATGATCGTCATCGAAAAAGCAAATGTTCGTCATCGAAAAAGCAAATGTTCGTCATCGAAAACGCAAATGTTCGTCATCGAAAAAACAAATGTTCGTCATCGAAAAAGCAAATGTTCGTCATCGAAAATGTTCATTATTGAAAATTTTCAGCGTTCGAAATTAGATCAGTCTTTCTAAGTCTAAACATTCTGAATTAGAACATTTTCATTAAAGTCTAAATTCTCTAAAAATAATAACTACTACTAACTACTTCCAATACTACTACTACTACTACCTAATATATACTACTAAAATTGAGGTACAATAAAGTATTGAATTTAGTGGTTCTGTCTAATGTCAATGGATAGTGGCAAACTCTCAAAGTTGAATATTATTTTGTTTCCACTTTTCCGCAACATTAACCAAAGTTTTGAAAAACTTTACGTAAATCCTTTTGCCGAAAGAGAACTAATTAAATAGTTCAGAAAAGCTGAAAAGCTGGTTATGATTTCACAGAGCTCGGTTCATGTACTCGCCCTTGTCCTTGTCCCTATCATTTTGTCCATGAGCAATTCCAAAATTACCTGGCCAAATAAGCCGATTTTTGGCATGAAAATATTTGACCTCAATTCCAGACCGAATACAAAATTCATCTAAAACGCTTCCGTTAATTCTTCACAGCAGCTGACCAAAATGTGCCCTAGTCCATCTTGTCCCTCTGTGTTCTCAAGGACAAGTATGAACCGGTCTTAAAAATTAAGTACGCCTGAACCAAATGCATCAAACGGCCAGCCAACTCTCTTTGCAGTATGGTCGCAGATATCAGTTATTCATTTAACAGCTATTAGGGTTCATACTTCAGTAGGGCATGCGGACAAAGCCTGTATAATCCGTTTTTTAATTCTTACTTTTTAAGGCAAACGCGCATAGCTTCGGCCTAAGTGCGGAACAGTATGTCCGTTTGTCCGTATGCCCAGGAGTTTTGGCTAAGTTGAATTGAAATTAACTTTGCCGGGCATATACGGACAAAGTGAATTAATGCGGTTTAGTATATATAGATGAACGGACATATGGCTGACGGGCAAAGTGGCAGATGGCTGTACGGGTGAAGGTATGAATTGAACGGCCATTCTGCCGTTCAGTTGGTCCCAATGTCCATACGGCAGTACGGTTATTTTAATAATTAATATTAAAAATTGGTATTAAAAATAGTTTTAATTTCAATTATTTTATTATTATTAATATTAAAAATATAATAAAAATAATACAATATAATAATGTAATAAATTAATATTTTGCGCTGTTGTGCTATTTACATTAATATTTAATTAATAATAAATAAGGTTGGCTATTTATATTTATATTAAAATTACTGCCAGCTGCTTATGTACCTATAGATGTTCGCAGTTGAAAATTTCAACGGAGGTACCGAGCTCCGTTGAAATATTCGTCATCGAAAAAATTTTCGATGACGAGCTTTTGTCATTTAGAACATAATAATGTTCTAAAAGACCAAAGCTCGTCATCGAAAAATTTCTCGATGACGAACATTTTCGATGACGAACATTTGTCTTTTGATAAATCACCCTTGAAAAAACAAATGTTCATCATCGAAAATGTTTCGATCAGTCCAAAATTTTCGATGACGAACATTTTCGATGACGAACATTTGGTTTTTCGATGACGAACATTTGGTTTTTCGATGACGAACATTTTTGATGACGAACATTTGTTTTTTCGATGACGAACATTTCGATGACCAACATTTTCGATGACGAACTTTTGATGACGAACATTTTCGATGACGAACATTTTGTTTCGATAAATCGGGCCCAGACGCTCAATAGATGCTAAACGCACTATCATCTGAGCCAACCGGGCTTGCGAATGATATGAAATAGTTTACGTACTGACGAGAAACGAACAGAATTTTATGTCGTGCAAGCTAGAGATCGGCCGCTAAGCCGTGTCGGCCCCGGGCCGGCCCGGGGGGCCGCAGCCATTTTGACCGGGCCGGCCCGGTCGGCCCGGGGCCGACCCGCTGCCACGCGGCCCCGGGCCGGTGGCGGGCCGCGGGCCGCAGTGCAGCCGGGCCGGGCCCGGGCCGGGCCGGGCCGGCGGATTAAGCGTCGGCAAAGCCGTAGTCCGTTTTTAACTTGAGTTCTGTGGGCGCAAAAAATTACACTGAAATGTCAAAAACCACGAAAACGACATTACCCCCTTAAACGTTTAACCGCATTTAAACGTTTAAACGCGGTTAAACGTTTAAACGCTTACATGTGTTTTCGTTTAAACGTTTTATACGCGTTCAAACGATCACTTGTTTAACCGTTTAAACGTTTAAACGCGTTTAAACGCTCACTTGTTTAACCGTTTAAACGTTTAAACGCGTTTATACGCTCAATTGTTTAACCGTTTAAACGCGGTTAAACGTTTAAACGTTTAAACGCGTTTTCTCATCTGTAAACGTGAGCGTTTAAACGTTTACAGATTTTTGTAAACGTGCCCATATGCCTAGTAACAGCTCATCAAAAAAAGCTGCATATACAAAACTACCACCTTAAGGCCAGCAAACTTTAGGACACTAAAAACTAAAGTTGAAGTTCAAACTTGGAAGACGTCTCTTCAGAAATAGGCTTTCATGTAAGGCTTTCATGTATTCTATGTTCAATTTTATAAACTAATAGAAGACACTTGAACCACACGGTAATTTAGCGTTAATAACAAGAGTACATAACAGTCCTATTCTTGTAGAAGAAAAGTGAGACAGGCACTCTCCTGCCTGTGATAGTGTGATCATAGAAGGCAAGTAGACACCGAAATGCCCTGCCAATCTAGTCAGATGTGCATTTCGGCCCAAGAGCAGCTTACTTCAACGCTTATAGCAAATTCGATAGCGCCTATAGCACAAACAATTTCAACACACAGCAACACTGTTAGTGATATTAAGTTAGTTATCCCACCACGAGATTAGCCCGGAGCATATTGCCTTTCCTACCCAACTATATATTAGCTGGTTTTCTAGACGGCTGCCATTCCTCGTGACTAGTTAACTACTTTTTTCAAGCAAACAAAAACATTTGATGATCAGAAAAAGGTTTGGTAGTTCGCTCCAGGTGCTTGTTGTGTAGGAGGAATTAAAGTCGGAAGGCAAACATTTTGCTTAGGGGTCCATCAAGAAGTTACGTGTAGCCAACTATTTGTATATAGCACGATGTAGAGCACACTGAATAATTTATACGCCGTGTTGCGTAAACCATCAAATTATACGCAGTTGCGTTCAGCAGAAACTTACACGCACTGTTGCGTAAACAGCCAAGTGCGCGCTGTCACGAGTGAGGAATAAGATAAAACTAGCAATCAGTTACAATAATGAAAATTTAGCTCATTATTACTGCACAAAACTGAAAAGGGATGTCCTCTTTCTAATGTGTACATAGGTTCATAATACGTTTGATACTTATTTGAGTCTTGACTCAATGTTAACACACTAGAAATAACAAACAAGCACGTTTTGCGAGTAGAGTAAAATCAATTTTGGACAGAACTCGTTGCGACATACTTGCTGAGAATATTCTTCGAATACAGAACGCGGCACCAAATACTGTTGTTTTGATACCATTTTGATACTTTTGATATAAATATGATACTTGGGTATTAATACTTTTGATACGAGTATCAATATTAAAATTGGTATCAAAAGTATCATATTTAAATTATGGTATCATATTTAAATTATTTGGTATCATATTTATATCATATTTAAATTTTTTCCGAGTATCAAATATCAAAAGTATCATATTTAAATTCAAGGTATTGTATTTATATCATATTTAAATTTTTTCCGAGTATCAAATATCAAAAGTATCATATTTAAATTCAAGGTATTGTATTTATATCATATTTAAGTTTTTTCCGAGTATCAAATATCAAAAGTATCATATTTAAATTCAAAGTATTGTAATTATATCATATTTAAATTTTTTCAAAGTATCAAAATTATATATTGTATTTAAATTCCAGCATCATATTTAATATCAAAATTTTGCTTCCCACGCTTAAAGGCGGCACCTTTTGATGTTTGTGCAGGCTAAGAACGGCGGCATTCTTTGATCTCGCCTTTAGCTCCGCCTCCTTTTTTTGATTGGCTACTGCCGTAAAAACAAAAGGGGGCACCCTTGTGTAAAATTTCAGTCGGAAAAGCATAATAAAATCAATGAATAGGCAGTAGGCTGGTAGTTCGTTTGGTTTTGTAGCATTTTGATACTTTTGATATAAATATGATACTTGGGTATTAATACTTTTGATGCCGGTATCAATATTAACATTGGTATCAAAAGTATCATATTTAAATTATGGTATCATATTTAAATTATTTGGTATCATATTTATATCATATTTAAATTTTTTCCGAGTATCAAATATCAAAAGTATCATATTTAAAGTCAAAGTATTGTATTTATATCATATTTAAATTTTTTCCGAGTATCAAATACCAAAAGTATCATATTTTAATTCAAAGTATTGTATTTATATCATATTTAAATTTTTTCCAAGTATCAAATATCAAAAGTATTTTATTTAAATTATTTGGTATCATATTTATATCATATTTAAATTTTTTTCAAGTATCAATTATCAAAAGTATTTTATTTAAATTCCAAGTATCATATTTATATCATATTTAAAATATTTTGCGGTATCAAAACAACAGTAACAGTAGCACCAAACTGTTTTAAAGCCACAATTTATAGCTAAACGTGACAACTCACATGGCCCATTGCTTTACCGGATTAAGCGGACTGGACTCATTCAAGTCCGAGGTTTAGGAATGGCAAATCGGGTTAAACGGACTAAACGACTTAAAATAAGTCAGCGGCTTAATTTTAGTCTGACTCCATTCCAAAACTACCACCACTGGACTAAACAGAATCAACAGGCCGCCCCGTAAAAATATTGAAACTGCTAACTGAACACAAGACCGACGATTTTAATTCATAGTAAAACTGACAGGTTCCAGAAGCAGCGAATATTTTCAACATAGCGCAATATGAAAAACGGAAATTTCTTTATTATCAATTCCTGATTTGGACAATTTCTTACATTAGATTTTAGAGAAAGCTCTTCTGTGAAGCCATAAGCCGTAAAGTCATATCAGACAGTAATTCTACATTTATGAAACCAGACCAAGATGTACACAATGAAATTTTATAGTTAAAAAAGTGCTAGTAAAAACTAGCTACTACGTACGTACGCTTGGAGTTTAACTTTACACTAAGAATTTTAAAAAAAATAAAAAACATCTCAATTTTAGTCTAGTTTACGAAAAATATTAAGTCTTTGTTGAAAGTGCTTTAAGTTTAGAAATCGCTGAAAAAACGTCATTCAAAGAAATAATGTCGAAATCCTGCCATCACCTTAACAGACATAAATACATAGTGTAATTAATGAGCCCAATGAGGCATATTTTACTAAAACATCACCAAAAATTATTAAAACTTTACAACATCAACAACACTACCACAAACATCAAAATATGAAAACAAATGAAAAAAAAACATAACATGCACAAAATACTTGGGAAACAAAGTACAATGACATTGAGTTTGTTTTAGGGAATTCAACTGCGGGAAATACAGAATTAAGCTTATTAAAGATTACGCATAAAGAACAATTAAATATTAGATAATATCATCTGAGTTCCTTTCATCCGAAATATGATTTTGACGGATTTACCTAAGTAACATTTTCATCAAATAAGCATGGTGAAAATTGACAGTATACCTTATGCATATGTCGCAAAAATGGACCAAATTTAAATACCTCTTAATTTATTTGTTACGTTTATATCAGGTATTAACATTGGTATTGATATAATAAATTTAAATTTGAGCCTCTAAAGCAAATTGTTTAAGGTTATATTTCATAATAATGCAATAGCTTAACAAAACTTGTAGACAACGAGTGTTTCACGCCATCACAAACACAAAAATGCTACCTATGGGCTATCACTGCCTTCGAACAGTAAAATCGAACTAAATTTTCTGGAAATCAATTTCATGTCAATAAACTCAAACGAGCCAACACTCTTACGTCAAAAACCGTTGAGTGACTGGACTTTAAGCTCAGCTACTTAAACAGTGTCAGAAAAGCTCCATCAGGGAATAGCGATTTTTTGAGAACTTATACAGTCTAAATACAATTTTGAGTTTTGAACATTGAGAAAAATAAAAAATCAGGCGATTTGTGATGAAACTAAACAATGAAACAATTGTTGCAGTTATTGCAAGACTATATAATATGTTGGTGCAGTCAGGCTCCGGTTGCTAGAAATTACAAGTCTTACAATATGGTAACAATTATAAATTCTTATAGGCAAAAAATCAAGGAATTCTTAATGAATTCTGTTCTGCATTATAAATCCATTACGAATCACCAGATTTTGCACTATACAATTATTGTAAAACTTTTAATTTGTAGCAACAAGGACCAGGAACCACAAGTCCTGTCTGCAGCTTGTATTTGTGATGCGGTCACTCAGCCAGACTACAAAATGTATCCAATTTCAGTCATTTCCGCTTTCACTACCCGACCCGCCGCCACGGCCGTTTTCAGTTGCATTGGCTGCTTTTTGCTGTAATACAAAAAATAAAATAGTCTGAAAAAAGTCTGACAAAAACTTGTTACACCACTTGAGAAAACAAAACACGTGATTTCGTTACGAAAAGAATAAATTTTGACTACCAAGAGTTGTCGCAGAAGTCATGACACTAAAATAAGCAAAGTGGCGCATCTAGTTTTTGTCAGAATGTGTCAAAAGCATAGGGTCGATACTCGATTCATATTTACAGCCATATGTCCGATCTGCCGGAAAAATTACGAAATAGTCACAAGCCTGAATCAATTCGACGGGTCCATAGTCGTCCTTGTCCTTGTCCCTATCATTTTGTCCTTTAGCATATCCAAAACAACTCCTTGCCCAAATACGCCAACTTTTTGCATAAATGAAGTTGGGGTCAGTTGCAGATCGTATACAAGAGCTTAGCCGAAGCACTTGTGTCAATTTTTCACAGCAGCTGACTAAAGTTTGTGCTTGTGTCCTTAAGGACAAGAGTATGAACCGGGCTTTAGTGTGGCCGGCGGCGTCACGTAAGCCACACTTCTACGCAACGGGAATTCGGCTTCTCTCTGCTTCTCAGAAACGCTTTACCTCATCATCGGAGCCGTGTGGACTGTTTGATTTGGACCGAGAGCGTCCATCTTCCTCCTTTCCGTTGCGGCCCGGAGATTTGGATCGAGATCGGGAACGCGAGCGGGATGCCGACTTTCGATCCTCATTTTTCCTTAAATAAACCAAAAATATAATGCCTTATAAAATATATAGACTCATACTCATTGAACATAACACAGAGCTGGTATACTTTCTGAGAGGTTGCTCTAAAGCTGTAAAATATAGTCAAGAAGAATATGTTAAAAATAGGCTCCTGGCACTAAAGTGGTATCTTACTACTACTGATGGTCTAAGGCTAGTTTTGTTAAAAGATCACTTACAAATATGAGCAAATTTATTTGCAGAGTTGGGAAAATTTTGGCTTTATCTGAAAAACTGGTATGTCCAGTCTTTTAGCTAAAAATTTCTTACGCATTCCAATGTATGTTAAACCTTTAGCTGTAATTTCAAACCTGCAGCACAGCAAATCTGTGTTCCGTTGAAATTTTAACTGAAAAAAACACCACGGCTTACGAAACTCTAGTAAAATCGTAACGAATCAGTCAAATTTCGTAATGAACTTACACCAATCATATGAAAACGTACGCAAACCCATGGTTTTATAAAACCACCCTTGTGAAATCCACCCTTATAAACCCTGTGACAGTCACCTTGCGGGCGAGGGCGACTTGCTCTTGCGGCCCTCTGGCTTGGGCGACTGCCCCTCCTTCTTCACGTCCTTGGCCGGCGGGGATCGGCGAGCGGATCGAGATCGGGACCGACTGCGGGAGCGACTGCGGGACCGGGTACGTTTGCGATCACGAGAACGGGACCGGGATCGGGACCGACTAAAAAAGTCAAGCTGGAATGATAGAAAATCAACCAATAACTGGTATAAGACACAAAAAAGAGTTTATTCGTCCAAGAAAGTGCAACCTTAAGCCCGGTTCATGCTCGTCATTGTCCTTATCATTTTGCCCCTCAGCAATTCAGAGAAAAGTACAGGGCGAAACGTCACAATTTTTTGCGTGAGCAATATTGAAACCAAGACTAGTGCATGCGCAAAAAAATCGCAAAGATTTTACCCACTCGTCAAAACAGCTTGCCAAAGTTTGTCCTTGTCCTTGAGTCCTTAAGGGGTGGCTACCCAGGTCAAAAATCAAAGTTCTCCAATTTTGCTTATTTTCCCATATGTTACTCCCCCAAGGCACCCCAACCTCAGATAAGAACAATTAAGCTTGAAGGTGCACTTTTGGTTCAGTGCGTCTGTCAGTGTATTTACATAGGCAAAAGTGCGCACAAAAGCCTAAAAGTAGCCCTTACTTGGACAGTTCTAGCCCAAACCACATCAAGCTAATCAGGCTGAAACTTGGCCTAGTGGTAGCCCACATGTAAGCCCAAAATCGTATGATCCGTATTTTTTATATGTATTTTCAATTTTAAATTCCAGGGCGAAAAGTGAAAAAATGGCCGTTTTTTGAGCCCACCAAATTTGAGTGATAGTGATTTTACATTTGGCGTCACAGCTCAGGCCATGGGCAAAAAATTTAAAAAAATGTATCATAGAGGTTGAGATATGACATTAGGCTATCGAATCATGTAAAAAAACAGCTTCGTCAGTGTTAACAAAAATTTCGTGTAGAGGGACGAAACTTTTTTTCGCGCCTATGATTTACACGTAAAATTGAATTTTTGGGAGCTCCTAGTAAAAAATTGGCAAAAGCATTGGTTCCAGTTTGTTACATCTGCGATGCGCCTTACCTGGGGCTACATTGTGTGCAAATTCGAAGCGAATCGGAGAACCTAAAATTTTCACTTATATAGGTAGCCCACCCCCCTTAAGGGGGGGGCTACCCAGGTCAAAAATCAAAGTTCTCCAATTTTGCTTATTTTCACATATGTTGCTCCCCCAAGGCACCTCTACCTCAGATAAGAACAATTAAGCTTGAAGGTGCACTTTTGGTTCAGTGCGTTTGTCAGTGTATTTACATAGGCGAAAGTACGCCAAAAAGTCGAAAAGTAGCCCTTATTTGGACAGTTCTAGCACAAACCACATTAAGCTAATCAGGCTGAAACTTGGCATAGTAGTAGCCCACATGTATGCGCAAAATCGAATGATCCGGATTTTTGATATGTAGTTTCAAATCTAAAATCGAGGGCGAAATGTGAAAAAATGGCCGTTTTTTGAACCCGCCAAATTTGAGTGATTTTACATTTGACGTCATTGCTCAGGCCATGGGCAAAAATTTAAAAAAATGGATCATAGAGGTTGAGATATGACGTTAGGCTATTGAATCATGTAAAATTCAGCTTCGTCAGTGTTAACAAAAATTTCTAGTAAAGGGGCGCTTTGCAACCACAAAAAACTTTTTTTGCGCCTATGATTTACACGTAAAATTGAATTTTTGGGAGCCCCTAGTGAAAAATTGGCAAAAGCATTGGTTCCAGTTTGTTACATCTGCGATGCGCCTTCCCTGGGCCTACATTGTGTGCAAATTTAAAGCGAATCGGAGAACCTAAAATTTTCACTTTTCAGGTAGCCCCCCCCCTTAAGGACAATTAGTATGAACCGGGCTTAAGGGGGTAGTGTCGCGAAAGCAGTTTTGCTCATAGGCTGTGAAAATAGAACTTTTTGTTTTGAAGTAGTACATGCAATGAGCAGCTAGTCCAACGCTGTATGGTATCAAATAATTACTGCCAGACATCACACTATCAATATGGACAAATATCTTGGACCAATCGTCATTAGTAAGCCAGACATCACACAATAGGGACATAAAAGTTCGAAAAATCAAGCCAGATGTCAGATTGGCCAGCTTGTGAAGTACACATCATGTGTGGACGCACAATTTTTTGCGACAAATAAGAAAAAAGAAAATTGAAGGTTCGTTTTTCTTCTGATTTGAAAATAAGCCTCTAGATTTTCCACAATTTATCATTATTGCTGTTATTATTTTACAGTTTAATTACACCTTCACAGTTCAAACTAGTATTACTCCACAGCCGCTACAGCAATCTGCACTAAATTTTGTGTGCATAAACTACAACATATGTGCTATTAGTCTATGTAAAACTAAAAAAACTAAACCGAAAAATTGATAAATGTGACTAAAAAATGGAATGTGAATAGGTTTTTTTTCGTCATTTTTCCGACTTTGAGGCATTATTGCAAACTATATGCTGCACCAATTTTGCTGAAACTTGGCAAAATAATTTGCCTTTTGGTAGATTTTTAAAATATAGAAAGAACAATTTCTAACATTTTACTGAACAAGTTTTACAGTCGCGCAAAATCGACTGCTTTCGCGACACTACCCCCTTAACTGAACCGAGTAGGGCTGGACACAACCTGGCACACTAACTACCTAACATAACAACTCTAAAAACCATTCGCATTTTATGGCGCGAATAACAGCCCAGTCACACACCCACTCTGTCAAACGAATTTTCAAGGGTCGATTCATGCTTACTGCCGTATGTCCAATCAGCTATCAGACTAAGTTGTGGCTTGTGGTGACCATGTAGTGAGTTTGCCGGCTGGACAGACAGACATTTTGCCGGCTGTAAGTATGAATCGACCCTTAGGCGTCACAAAAAGAAACCACCACAGAGACACGAATACGAGAAAATAAATGACAAACTGTGAAAAAACAAAGGATAGACAACAAAAAACTGGTGTACCTTCGAGACCTAGTTCGACTGCGACGCCGCCTATCTCGAGACCGCGAGCGACTACTGGAAACATGAATAAAAACAATCTTAACAAAAAGGAGCCACAGCAAAATAATGAAACACCACATTGCGTGAGAGCACAGAAGGCTTAGACTAAAAAAAGACGAGTACATAAACCTGTGAAAGCTAAAACTAAAAGCCCCAAAGCACAACATTGAGTAGTTTGGTTTCAGTTTGACCATGAAGTTCGATATAAACCAATACAATGTGTGAGATTTCGCGTGAAACTGAAACAACTGTATAAATAGTAACCGTTTTCGTGGCTTTTCCTCCTTCAGTCGCAACTTCCTTCCGTTTAGCTCCGACCCGTCCAACTTTTCCAGCGCCAACTTCATGTCCGAATACCTCGCAAATTCCACAATTCTGAAAAACAAATACTAATCACGTTCGAATTATTATTGTGCTGCGTCAACATTTAGGCTTACGTGCATAGAAGGTTGGAGCCTTGCCCTTGCCTGACCCTACTCAAAAGCGTTGCCTGGCTAGTATTTAGGCAGTAGCAGAGTAAAATAATATTAATTCCGCCACAGTATTCGACAAAAAATGCATTCACCAATAATCACCAGCTGTTCTTATATTCCACGATGGCGTGATTATTTCATCACAATTTCGCCAGCCGAACGGACTAAATTTAAATTCGAAATAAGAATCGACCCATTTGTTTATCTGCTGCAGTGCATCGTTTTAATTTGACTCTTAATCGTTAAATGTCTTGGCAGAAAAAACACTAAATATGTTTTACCCCTCATTTCGCTTGCTGTTTGCATCACAATACGTCACTTCGCCAATCTGACGCATGTAGTCCTTCAAATCCTGAAATTATATGGACATAGGCTCAGATTCAAAAACATTAAGGAATATTATAACTATCATTAGAACATACTATCTTATCTCATGAAAAATCTATTTAATGACTTTTTAATCGACAAAACTATTAAATATAATCATTATTAATATTATTCATCAAAAAACTAAGCATTATTATCACTATAACTAATTTTTTTAAAAACTATTTAAAATTTAAATTATAATAGCCTACAGTTTTATGCATCAAAAACGTGCAAATCAAATATTTTGCTCAATTGGTTATCCCTTACCTTCAGGTTCGTCTGAAAATCTACTAAACTTGTGAAAACAGTAGCAACCAACATTGTTACCATGATTGACTGACCCCCTAGGTGGGCGGAGCCAAGACGCAGGCCAGCTGCCGCCTGATTGGCTAATTTTGCAGAGTGCTCAAATGGGATTGGCCCTGATCAGGATCACGTGACCTTTGACCTTTGACCTGATTGGCCCTGGTTTGAGAGTGGGTGATTGAATTGACCCTTTGACCCGACCCTTGATTGATTGATTGATTGTAAGTCATTGCTTGAGTGCAATGTGGAACAACTTAAAAGAGACACCATAATAAACAACAACAATAAAAAACAGCCATAAAGTAAATAGGCAGTGGGAAAATGGGAACGTAACAAAAAATTGCAACGTAATGAAAAACTGTCTAGTCTGTTCGGGTGGGGGTTGGCCCTCATTGCAACTTGCTCAAATGTCACAAAAAAACTAAACGATATAATCGGCCTTAAATTTGAATCGAGACTAGTGGAGAAGCTGGTAATTTCAGTTTTCGCAGCTTCTCAAATGTTTTTTTTAAGTTTCAAAACTTTTCAAATCTACCGGAAAAGCAAGAACAACAATATTACTATAATTTATTTTCTGAAACTGCCAACTACCAAACTTCCAATCAGCTACAAATAAAAGCTACCCCTCCCCCTTTTTTAGTTTGGTTAGTTTGGCCTAATAATTTCTCTCAACTGCATAGTGTGCATATTATGATTTTCAAAGACATAAAAAACTAATATTTCACGCAAAGTGAATAATCTTCGTTACCAGACATTAACCAGGCTTCTCGGAACAGTTCAATGACAACGGAAAACCTCAGATACAGTATATAAAATACTTTATTTAGTTGACAACTGAGGGATTCTGTGTATATATAAGATATATATAGTATATAATAGATAAAAGATAAGATTGAGTATATAAACAGTAGTTACCTGCCACGAAATTCGACTTGAAAGGTTTTCCACGATGATGCGATAATCCGTTTTTCTGAAATTGAAAAAGTAGAGTAAATAGAGGCACCATATGTGGGAGCACAGGGTGGCGAAATGACCCCCACGCCCTTGTCCAAATAAATTTTAGCTGCCAGGGTGTCTTACTGAGCCCCCCGCCATCGCAAAGTATATATAGCACGTTATAATTAATACTATATCATGGTACATAAACCGAGACTAACCCTAATAAAGCTACAATAAAATTTTTGACTAATACAAAATACTAATTAATTATACAAAACTCAAAAGTCTTGAAAAGAAAGCAAACTAAAGTTTGAAAATTGCTGAGCCCTGAGTGAAAACAGATGCGACTACTCGCTGTATATACTCTTGATGCTTGCAGCTCGTTGTTTTTGCAATAAAATCGTGTGTTTCTTTTTTGCCTCAGGGTGCAGCAGCATTTTTGGTCAGACGCCGAACTAACAGTGGCTTTCGGTCCCGGTCCCTGTCTCGGTCGTATCGTGAGCCCCCGTACCCCCCGCCATAAGAGGAGGCCGGCGGTCCATTCCACCCGATGCGGTCTCGACCTCGCGGAGTGCCCTTCGCCATTTCCACTATCAGTCTGAAAACCCAATCAAAGCTTGTGCCAAATCTCTGCGGCCAAAAAATGGGTGGAAAAATGGGGAGCTACTGATATTACAGTCTGTGGGATATAAATTTATGTGTAAATTTTAAATTTTTTATTCTCAATAGTCATGCATATGTACACATATATACATCACACTGATCAAGTCTGGGGTGTTCTTGTACCGACATTTAGACTGCCCTTGAAGCAAAAGAGCAAGTCAGACAAAAATTATAGTAATTTAGCGGTTAGCAAAAAAACGGGTGACTTGGTAAACAATACTAAAGGGGAACACAACAAAACACGACATGCTTCGAGCACAGTCATGATCTGTGTGGGTAGCCCAACGCGTGTATAACTCTGGTTTATATTAAAATTATTATAATAATGCCTTTTAACAAGGGCAGCAGTGCGAGTAGAATAAAGTAGACAGTCGGCTGATCTAAAGCGGAAAAATGCTGATAAGCTCTTTTAAAAACCCGGCACAAGTTTTGCAATCGAATAGGAAAATGCAGCTCGCTATATATATATACATGAAGTGGACAATAGTTTCGTCAGAATAGCAATCGCTGTGCGACACGTTAGTGCTTTCTGCACCCTAATCGCGCAAATAATTAGAAAAACCATTATTGACTCTACAAAACACATGTCAGGACTTGAGGTGTACTGTGTAGTATATAGTCAGATATTCAATTTCATCCTTATTTACGTATACATATACAATCTAATTTTGTAGCCATTGGGAACATCTTTCCCGAAATACGCACGCTATATATAATTCGATGCAGAACTATATACGCTGGTTGAGCAAACACACCTCAGTCGACAGGAAAACCTATATACGCGCGAAGCCAGCAGGTGTTGACTTTCAGAATCCCCCCCCCCAGACCCCAACCCTACCGTTCTCCAAGCAATTCTTTCCCGTTGCATTCGTAAGCTGCATCATCCGCATCCCGGTAATCATCGAATTCCTAGAAATTCAAAATTCGATTTAGCGATTTTTTCATTGCAAACACAAACTCCAAAAAATCGGCCGACATCATCTAAGGAGGTTGTACAAAGGTATATATTTATTTTAGACCGACTAAACGATCGAAAAATGAACGGAAATAGCAACGGAAAGTATATAACCCGCGGAAATAAAAATAACGTCGAAATCTGGGCGGTTTTAGCAGCCACGAGTATGTGGGTCCAGAGTCGCACCCTCTGAACCAGTGGTATCCATCTCGACGGTGATTAAATCTGCGGAAAGGGGGAAATGGCATTTATATATACATGCACAAAACAAAGCGTGGTTTTGTATATCTCTTTTGCAGAATTTCGAAGCACTAATCACGCAAAGGACATTATTTTCTCCTCCCGGTCAAACTGAGGAATAGGGGGAAAATTATTTTCGGCTGCCACGTCCCTCCTACCCCATGAAACTGTACTGCACCATACACTCATACAACTTCTCAAACATACCACGAAGGCATAGCCATTTTTTAATATGATTTCCCGAAGTCTACCATAGCCCTTGAAAAAACGTTCCAGGTCTGATTCTCGAGCTCTTGCAGATAGCCGACCAACATAGACTCGCGTTCCCATGGTAAAAGCACAACTGCAAAAATACGCATATAATCATACCTGTACATGGCAGAGCGGTTGCCAAAATTATGAAACCCCCGTCGCCAGCAAAGATATATATATATATATATATATATATATATATATATATATATATATATATATATATATATATATATATATATATATATATATATATATATATATATATATATATATATATATATATATATATATATATATATATATATATATATATATATATATATATATATATATATATATATATATATATATATATATATATATATATATATATATATTTTTGAGTAGAGCACCTTGGGGGAAGCATTTTTGCTTAGAGAACCTGTATTTCATTTTTTGGATTTTCTGAGATACGACCCCCCGAAATCTAAACCCTCAGTGACAGACGTTTTTGCTTCGGAAACACCACTTTTTCCGTTCTAAACGTGTTTAAATGGTGTCAGAATAATGTTTACATGTTTTATAAGGAAAACAAAGGCACGTTGACCATGTTCCTTCCGAAAAATTGGCTAAATTCAGCACAATTGTGAAATTGTCCAATTGTTGACCAAATTCCAACTTGGCTTTAACATAATTATATAGGCTTGGACTTAGGCTTAGGACTTAGGGGTGCAACTGAAGAAAAAGGATGAAAAATTCCAGCTGGACTTCTCATTGCCGAAAAACATTATTTTATTGGTTTTTTTTGGTGCGCTGAGGTCATTTTTTAGCAGTTTTGAAACGAAAACCCGTTCATTCTTAGCTTTTCCAAAAAACCAAAATTTTGTCGAAAATAATCATTTTTGGTTATATGGGCTAATTGTCGAAAATAATATATCACCTCACCGGCAGGGATCGATCAGTAAAAGATACGCTCAAAGCCACTGTGGCAGAGCTGAAATACATAGACTACAGAAAAAGCAATCTACTGTTGTTTGGTATCCCCGAACTGACACTGACCCTCTTGCCAGATCAGCTCACGATAAAGCTGAGTTTGAGCGTGTGGTGGCGGCATTGGGAACAGACATGGTTTGTGTTAACAGTAATATTTTGGTTAAAACTATTTTTCGTATTGGTCGGAGAAATATTGGATCAAGTGCAGTTGGGGGGGGAAAAATAGTGGACCTATTTTTTGGAGTAGAGCACCTTGAGGGAAGCATTTTTTGTAATAGAACCCCTATCCACAAATTTGGATTTTCTGTGCTATGACCCCTTGAAAATTGCATTTTCAGTGTTTTTGGAAGTGAACGTAGGCCAAAGTTCGAAGCCAAAAATGGCTATAATCTTTGTTTTTGGATAGTTTTGAGTCCGTTATGATGTTTTAAGGCATCGTCTAGGCTTAGTTGGCAGGATTCTCTAGGCTAAGCTGGCAGGATTTTTTCTGAAAATTCCGATTTTTTATTGCCTAAGCCTGAGCCTAAGCCTGAACCTAAGCCTAAGCCTGATACTAAGCCTAAGCCTAAGCCCCATAATTAAGGCCGATTCACACGGTGCGTTTTTGCCGCTGCGATTTCGACGCAAAACGCAAGCCGCAGAGTGTCGCAAGTGAAACGCACCGTCTGAACAAACTTTGCGACCTCAGTGCGTCTCGCATGCCAGTTTGCTGCGTCTTTGCTGTTTCAGAAAAATTAGAAATTGCTGAGCGAAAATTGTTTAAACCAACACATCCGTAGCATCAAAACGCAATGAAATCGCAGGTTTAATTGCAGTCTGGCGTTTAAAACGCTTCAGCAAATTCAAGACGCAGGCATTCCGCACAGTGGCGTACCCAGGGGGGGTGCTAGGGGGACATCAGCCCCCCCCCCACCCTTCGCGATTTTAGCCCCCCCCCCCCCCTTTGCGATTTCAGCCCCCCCCTTTTTCACTTTTTTCCTATGGTCTTCTTTGGTTTTATGACACCGCTGAAAAAAATTTTCCGGCACGTTCCCAATTGACTAAAATTACACTGAAATTTCAAAAATTTTCCAAAATTTTCTTTCGAGGGGATCTCGACCCTAATTCATTACTGCTCTAATGTATATACATGACTTATATCTGCTATGGTGTATTAATAATGAGTAATGCTGACAACTACTATTGGTATTTAGTTATATATTTTGTGTGGCTTTTAATTAAAAACCGTGTGGTGGGTGGAGTGGAGGACGAACGTCTAAGGACAGCCCTTGTCACCCATGGTTTTTCTTCAATTTTTTCCTGTATACAACGTATTTTTCAGGTTTGCTAGTCCCCCCATGAGCCGATTTTTCGTGCTTTTTTTATCTAAATAGGTTAAAAGTTTGAAATATTTGACAAAATCTGACTCTGAACCAGGGTTTTTTTTTGTGCAAAACCCTGTGCAAATGCACACTTTTTTAAAATTTTGCACACAAAAATTAAAATTTTGCACAATAATGCACAGTGCCCCATTCGCCTGGGATGTGCTCAAAATGCACTGTTTTTAATGCAAAATCGCAAAAAGTTCTGGGGGCTGCCGCCCCCAGACCCCTGCATCTACTGACATCAACGGCGGCAGGTCTTGATACTGCTTTTGGCAAATGGCGCATGATTTGCGTTCAAATAAATGGTTAGAGGTACATTTTTCTAAAAATCGCGTTACACTTCGTCAAAAACCGTACATAAGTCTGTAGCTCCCCAGACCTCCACAAACTACGGCATCTACGTTTCTAAACTAAACCGTCTCACGAAGTGGGGGGAATTGCTCCACCCAACCTCAAAAATTTCTAGATCTGCCACTGATATGATTTTATGTATATAAAACGTAAAAATTGCATATATACCAAGGGGGGTGGTGGTGAAAATTTCCGCCCCAGAAATTTTTTCCCAGTAAAATTTTACCAAGGGTCCCCCCTTTGAATTTTATGGCCCGGCCAAAAAAATTCCGTTTCGTCTTTAATTAAACAAATTTATTATTTAATTTTCAAATGTTTGCAAGAATAAGTCAAGGAAGGTGGGTCGATTTCCGCCTCGCACAAAAAAATTCTAGAATCTACATCTGACAGCCTGTGACAAATGCCATTAATTTCCAATATTTAGAATTTCAGCACGCCAACATAAACATAGCAGCAACCACCAAGGGCGTAAATTTTCTGATATGTCTCCAATTGACCAAATTTAGCATAAAAATCAAAATTTCTCCCAACTTTTTTCTGGGGGCTACCGCCCCCAGACCCCTGTGACTCTGCGGCTTAATAAGCCTTGTTATTACATATTTTTCATCAAAGCCATTTGCATACTTGTGTTATATATACACTATCTGAAGTGACGTTACTTATATACATACTATCTTTTGTTTTAATTTTTCTGTCGAAAAAAATTTCTGATACGTCTCCAGTTGACCAAATTGGGTCTAAAAATTTAAAAAATCGCTATTTTTTTCTGGGGGCTGCTGCCCGCAGACCCCTGCAACGTCCTGGTTCAGTAATCTTGCGTTTGTAGGGGTTTTGTGCGTGTTAAAATTGCTAAGAAGTGCTGTTTCACCCATTACAAAAAATCGAAGTCATTCTCCGAAATTATTTTCTGGGTATGCCACTGGTACGTACGTACCTCCAGAGGTATAAAAACACGTATATTCGCTTCTATATAGGCGAAGAAAACGCATTTACAGTTTGCACAGAAAAATAAAATTTTGCACACTAAAATTAAAATTTTGCACAATTATGCACACAAAATTTTTTGAAAAAAAAAACCCTGCTCTGAACAGACCGCTGCTACAACTATGATTTCACGACAAGTGTTGCTTAGAATTGGTTTTTCTATGCAATTATTATTTCAAAATTCTAAAAATACTCCAGCTTCTGGGGGGGGGGGGCTGCCAAGCCCAGACCCCTGCAACAACTCTTTTTTTACGACCAGTGTTGCTCAGAATTGCTTTTTCAATGCAAATTTTATTTCAAAATTCTAAAAAAGCTTCAGCTTCTGGGGGCTGCCGCCCCCAGACCCCTGCAACCGCTATGATTTCACAACAAGTGTTGCTTGGAATTGCTTTTTCAATGCAAATTTTATTTCAAAATTCTAAAAAAGCTTCAGCTTCTGGGGGCTGCCGCCCCCAGACCCCTGCAACCACTATGAATTCACAACAAGTGTTGCTTAGAAATGCTTTTTCAATGCAAATTTTATTTCAAAATTCTAAAAAAACTTCAGCTTCTGGGGGCTGCCGCCCCCAGACCCCTGCAACCACTTTGATTTCACAACAAGTGTTGCTTAGAATTGCTTTTTCAATGCAAATTTTATTTCAAAATTTGGAAAAAGCCCCAGCTTCTGGGGGCTGCCGCCCCCAGACCCCTGCAACCACTTTGATTTCACAAGTGTTGCTTAGAATTGCTTAACCGCACTTGATCCGGAATTTCTGCGGAACCGTACTTGTGCTGTAACGCTTCGATCAGCCTGGTCCTGGTGGCTTCAGAAAAAGTTCTGTAACTTTTCAAAGCCTGAACCGATTTACAAAATTTTTTCAGCATTTAGTAGCTTAGGGCCTATTCCTTTACCGGATTAAACGGACTGGACTTATTTTAGTCCGCGGTTTTGGAATGACAAGTCGGACTAAACGGACTAAACGGTTTAAAATAAGTCTGCTGCTTAATTTTAGTCCGAACCCATTCCTAAACTACCACCGGATTAAACTTTTTAGTCCGATCCCGTTCCTAAACTACCACCGGGTTAAACTCTCAGCTGGACTAAAATTAGTCCGATTAAAAAATTTCCGTTCCTAAACCTGATTTAAATAAGTCTGTTTAGTCCACTCGCTGCATTTTACACGGAGTTTTAGTCCGCGATTTGTTGCGCGGATTAAACGGACTTAACTTCCCGGTGCCCCCCAATTATTCTCTTGCTACTTATCACTACCTTAACCAATTTGGACGATCTATATATCAAATTATAGCTGAATAATTGGGCTATTTTATAGTGTATTTTAAATATCTGGTATAAAAAATGTATTCCAAAAAATTTTCGTCAAAATTGCTTTTTTTGGTCGATTTCCAACAAATTCTTGTCAAAAATTAAATAACAGATTTTTGATATGTTAAAAAAATAATATTGTTTTATATGATATGATATGTTTGATATTTTAATCAAAAATAATCCAAAAAAATTCAAGTTGGATTCGAACATCCAACCTATCTGGCCGAAGGCGAACGCTCTGACCACTCGGCTACGCTGGCCTGAAGCATTACGTGCTAAATAGTCTTTATATACAATGGAGATTAAACAATTAATAGATTGTCATTTGCAGCTAGTTTTTTTATATTATGTGCAGCTGCAAATACATTTTTATATTGCGAAAACGCTGTTTTCAAACAGCGAGTTAATTGTCAACTTCAACTGCTCAGCCAATCAGAGTACAGTTTGTAGGCGGAGACAAAACTGATTGGCTGGAGCGAAAAAACATTATAGTGGCACCATAATACAAATTTATCAGTGTCGGGAAGTTTAAGTTTAGGAATGACACCGGACTAAATTAAGTCCGACTAAATTTAGTCCGATTATAAATTTGGGCCATTCCTAAACTACCGGACTAAACGGTTTAGCGCGAAAAATGAAGTCCAGCTTGATCGGACTAAACGGACTTGAAAATCAGCGCGCTAGCTGTTAAGTCCGTTTAATCCGGAGGTTTTGGAATGGCTTTTTTCAGTATAATTTTTAAACCGTTTAGTCCGATTATAATTAACCCTTTAATCCGGTAAAGGAATAGGCCCTTAGAAGTTGCTCTTTCAATGGTAACAGCAGGTTTTCATTTGATTTAGTATTTTTGACTAAATCCAATTTTGCGCAAAAAATTTCATGTAAAGTTTAATTTTTGGACCAAGTTTGATTTCCAGCTAAAGCTTACATCCTACGAACTTCTAACCTAGAATATTCGAAAGAGCGTTCAATTTTGACCCCCCCTAGGTTTGGGGGATATAGGGGGAGTCGAAAAAATGCCGTTTTTCCGACTTATTCGACCCCTAAGGGTTTTAACACCAATAATTTCACTTCAGATTTTTATTAAAAGGGGCGACAGCTATTTTGGGGGCTAGAGATCAGATTGGGGGCATGGCTGACGATGGGGGTTTCATATGTTTATTAAAAGATGGGGTAGGAAGCGAATTAGAATAGAAAATAATTTTTCTCCCCCCCCCCCCCCGCTTCAGTCTGACCCCTGCAACTGCAACCACTATGTTTCACGACAACTGTTGCTTAGAAATGGTTTTTCAATGCAAATTTTATTTCAAAATTCTAAAAAAGCTCCAGCTTCTGGGGGCTGCCGCCCCCAGACCCCTGCAACCACTATGATTGCACGACATGTTGCGTATATAAAACTTTTTTGCAATATCAATGAAATCAGTAAAAAAATTTTTAAAAGCTGAACTTTCTGCAGACTGCCGCGGACTGCGTGTGCGTTTTCACCCCCCCCGGTCGTCGACCATCAGTTCAGCCCCCCCCCCCCTTCGCGAAATCCTGGGTACGCTACTGATTCCGCACTAAAAACGCTGCGTCTGTTCAGACATTGCGTTTTGCTTGCGGCAAGCTGCGTTTTGCCGCAGCGGCAAAAACGCTGCGGCAAAATCGCAGTAAAATCGCAGTGTGTGAATCGGCGGCCGATTCACACACTGCGATTTTACTGCGATTTTGCCGCAGCGTTTTTGTCGCTGCGGCAAAACGCAGCTTGCCGCACGCAAAACGCAATGTCTGAACAAACGCAGCGTTTTTAGTGCGGAATTCCTGCGTCTTGATTTTGCCGCAGCGTTTTAAACGCCAGATTGCAATTCGACATGCGATTTCATTGCGTTTTGATGCTACGTTTGTGTTGGTTGAAACAATTTTTGCTTAGCACTTTGTCATTTTTTTGAAACAGTGAAGACGCAGCAAACTGACCTGCGAGACGCACTAAGGCCGCAAAGCTTGTTCAGACAGTGCGTTTCGCTTGCGACACCCTGCGGCTTGCGTTTTGCGTCAAAATCGCAGCGGCAAAAACGCACCGTGTGAATCGGCCTTAAGCCTAAGCCCTAAGCCTAAGCCTAAGCCCAAGCCTAAATTAAGGCCAAGATTGAATTTAGTCAAAAATTGGACGTTTCTGGCGAATTTGGTCAATTTTTCTGCAGGAACCCGGTCAAAGAGCCTTTGTTTAGATTCTAAAAAATTGTAAACAATAATGTGACACCATTCAGACACGATTAGAACGGAAAAAACACGGGCTTTGGAAAAAAATTGCGAAAACGTCCCTCACTGAGGGTTCAAATTTCGGGGGGGTCATATCTCAGAAAATCCAAAAAATGAAATAGGGGTTCTTAAGGGGGTAATTGCGTTTTTAGGTGTTTTTTTAAAAAGCCATAGCTCAGCGTTTACAAATTCAAATCACAAGCGGTCTTTTGCATTAGGTAGAACAATATCTTTCCTAAATGTATGCCATGCCTTGAAATTTAACCTGTGATTTTGTTTCCAGTATAAGCGACTAAAGAAAGGTCCTTTCCAAAATATTAAAATTTTTTACAAAAAGTTTGCGCCACAGCTCTGAATCATACGATCGTCTGTTGGGGCTGAAAGTTGGTAAGGTTTTTAACATGTTTAAAATCCCCAGGCATGTCCCCCACTTTTTTAATAACTAGTCAATTTACTGAGAAAATAGCTGAAAACCAAACGCACCGAAAATTTAAGAAATTTTCTTGTAATAAAAACCCTCTAAAAATGTCCACAGGTGAAATTTCAAAAAAGTGAGAGACATGCCTGGGGATTTTGACCTTTACAATACTGTCCCAAAAATTTATGCTCAGGCGTCGCTTCTAACTTGAGTACTGGTGGCGCAAAGTTTACATAGAAATCATAAAAACCTCGAAAACGCAACTACCACCTTAAATGCTTTCCCAAAGATGCTCTACTCAAAAAAATAGGTCCACTATTTCCCCCCCCCCCCCCCAACTGCATTTAACCCGAAATATTAGCATGAAGGCCCGTATTCACATACTAACACTAACGCTTAAAGTTAGTGTTTACACTAAGTGTTAGCGCTTATAAGCGCTAAGTGTTATTCACATACTTAGTGTTTATTTAAGCGCGTAGCAAACACTAACGCTTAACTTAGCGTATCAATTTTGTATTCACATACTTAAAATTTAGTGTTTGGCTTAGAATTAAGCGCTTAAGTTTAGGGACCTCGGCAGCTCCCTAAGCGCTAAGCGCTTAGTTAGGGGATGGTGTGGGGAAGGGATAGGGAGAGTGGGGGAGGTTTTTGGCCGCCATGGGAAGAAAGGGCATGCAATTTAGGATATATTAGTGACATTTTCCGACCAATTCGATAAATTTTGCTCGTTTAATCGCCAAAAATAAAAAATGCACTTTGTTGTCCAAATTCGTTTTTTTACATTTTTGAGTAGAGCATCTTAATCGAAGTAATTTTTCTTCAAGAACTTCTATTTGAAAATTTATATTTTTCACGATATGCCCCCTGAAACATGTAGAGCTGATTTTGCATTTCTCAGGAATCCACCTGCTGAAAACATTTTTTACAAATGTATAGTTCGAGAAAAATATATATTATTAATAAGAAATGGTAATTTAAATAAATCTATAATCGGATTTATAAATACCAAATGGAAATGCGGATAAATAACGAATTCCGGATGGATCCACATCAAGCAGGAAGCGCACTTCAAGCCAAAGCCAAAACTAAGCACAAAAGTTGCTAAACGCTAAGTTTAGTATAACACTAATTTTTAAGCGTTTATTTTGTGAATAACAGTTTAGTACAAATTAAGCGCTAAAGGCCGATTCACACGATGCGTTTTTGCCGCTGCGATTTTGACGCAAAACGCAAGACGCAGGGTGTCGCACACAAAACGCAGCATCTGAACAAACGTTGCGTCTCGCAGACTATTTTGCTGCGTCTTTACTGTTTTAAAAATATGAGAAACAGCTTTGCTAATATTTTTGAAACAAACACGTCCGCAGCGTCAAAACGCACTGAAATCGCAGGCCGAACTGCAGTCTGGCGTTTAAAACGCTGCGGAAAAATCAAGACGCATTCATTCCGCATTGAAATCGCTGCGTCTGTTCAGACAGTGCGTTTTGCCGCAGCGGCGAAAACGCTGCGGCAAAATCGCAGTAAAATCGCAGCGTGTGAATCGGCCTTAACACTTAGCAAACGCTACGTAATTCTGTCATATGCCAAGATATTGAAAAATTCTGACTTATCGCACGTGTCACAGGACGGATTTTGCGTTCATAACGGGTTTAAAACTGTTCAAAACCAGTTCAAAAAATTTTGGACTGGATTTGAACAAGCAACTTTGGACTAGTTTTAAATGTTTTTAAGACGTTTTTTGAATATTTTTGATCTAGTTTTGAACGTTTTTAAACTAGTTTTGGACTCGTTCAAAACAAGTCCAAAACGATTCCGTTCTGTGCAAACAAATCGCACAGGAATCCATTTTCAGAAGCAGCAGACTCAAATATAGGCTGTGTGAATACAAAACCAATTCTTCGGCACTTGATTATAAAATGCTGGTAAGATATTTTTCTACAAAATTTTGCACAATTATAGCCTTAGGCTCTGCGTAGTTGAACAATTTTTTAGTTTTTTAAAATAAAGCTTAGAAAATTTTTTATATGAATTTTATTGCTCAGAGTTCGACTGCAAAAACACATAATGACATTTTTCATCCAAACCTGACATAAATGTTAAAAACTAAAATAATGTTCAACTAGAGAAGCACATAAGCTACATTTTGGTATATAAAGTGTGACTATACGTAGAGTATAAGTAGAGTTATTGTTTGCCGAAAATCCACTCACGTTTGGTGCTCTGGGAGTCACGTGACATGATCACGTGAGTTGAAATTTTGCCTCCAGTGTTTTTTTGTGCCATAGTACATATATGTATAGTAAAGTTTGACATTTGCCAATTTCTTTGCTAGTTTTCGATGTAACCCCCGATTCCCGGAGCGCCCCCTTAACTGCAATCAGCAGTGTTTCATTGTAAAAATGTCCAAATTTCTTGATTATGTTGACCTTTTTGACCAAATCCGCGCCCAAGAAACCATTGCTGCACCTATGAGATTGTATTGCGACCCCTTTGAGCTCACTGATGCAGCTTTTCAATGCAGATTTCGTTTTTCAAAGCATGCTAGCCAGAAAATTTTACCGTCTCCGATAGAATTGCTTATGCTTCTACCCGAATGGTAAAAATGCCACCTTGGCATCACGAATGCGTAGAGCAGAAGTTCAGCGTTCTAAAGCTGAAAAATGCAATGAAGCTACCTAAAATGAACGCACAAGTTTAGTGTTATTGAATAAGAGATGCAGCTTGTTAAAATATAAGAACAAGAGCTGTGAAGAATAGACTGAAGCAAACAAAGACTACACTACCCTCATGCAACAGATGTTTGTAGATCTGTTGAAAAAAAGACGGAAAGTGTCAAGTTTGCAAAAGTATTTTTTATGCGGCCCGCTCAGGGGCCACGTATATACTATATTCGGAATCTCTGATTCCTACGTTAAATTGGGTAGGTCGAATTTCTAGTGTTAATTAACATTAGAAGGGGAGGTACCTCGCTGTTCTGCTGTGCACTGCGCAAATAACGACTTGCGGAACTCTCAATACCTAGAGCTGCCGCAAAATGCAAACAAAATATTCGGCTTCGAGCCATACTCAATCCTACGACCTATGGATTAGGGTTGTTTTGATGTGGCTTTTTTCAATTGATTTGATTTGATTTGATGTGGGGGTTGTAAAATTAGTTTTGATTTGATGCAGCCTTCCTGAAAAGCAATTGATTTGATTTGATTTGATGTGAGAACCTAAATTTTCAATTGATTTGATGTGAAAAAAATTTTATATTGTAGTTTTGATGCATTTTGATGCAGTTTTGATGCAGTTCTGATGCGATATTAAATTACGGTGTTATACCAAAACTAATGAATTTTTGAACTCGCAATCAGATCATTAGCACGGCAGGCCACTGCTAGTTCTAAGCGCGACTCATTGTGTGACCGGCCGAAATGCCCTAAATATATACAGTCACCGGCCGGCCGGTTAAAAACACCAGTCGGCCGGTCACATTCCACCGATGGACTAAATTAGGCCGGCATGAAACCGTGACAGTCTAAGTTAGGCCGAAATGACACTTTAGATTTGGATGAGGTTGCTTTTCTAAAGTTTCTGCCGGGCCGGCAGAACCCTGACACTACAAAAGCTGACATTCAGACTGGTTCTAACTGGACTGCGATTAGTGGTTAGTGGTGGGTGAATTGATGAACCTCACAAACTTTAGTGCGGCTTTATTTATTTTTAAAATACCTGCAGGTGAAATTAGGCGAACTTTACCCAAGTTAATGTAAACTCGTATTCTCAGTGACTAAAGCCGACGTGATATGTAGCTGAGGCTACACTCAAGAATCAGGTAAAAACAGTGCTTTAACTTGTTTTGCAGCTAAAGATGATGTGTTATGCAAATATTTGACCTCAACAGTAGACGCTAGCTGTATTTTCGACTTTAACTTTAGCCTTACCCACAGAATTAACTTTTTTTGACTTTCCCAGCGGTAAAGTAAGTTTACAGGGTAACTTTACCTGCTAGTAATTTTGAGAATACGGCTAGTGACTACTTGTTCTGACCCAATACAGAGCTTAGTAATAAATGTAGGACAAACATACAACACTATAGCAATAAAAATTACCCATTAAATTAAAAATAATAATCAGAATTTGATACATACACGACTAAAAAAACGAAAGGAAATCGCGCGTAATTAAGGGTTTAACAATACAAAAAGAACTCGTCAAAGTGGCTACAATCCAACAGGGTTTTGACCGGTCAGGGGACCCTCTATTTCTAGGCAAAGGATCCTTTATTCTAGGCAAAAGGACCCCTTTATTGTGTTAATTAAGGCACCCAAATTAACTTATTAACATCGAAATCTCAATTTCAAAAAATTTACCCTTGAGTCCCACTAGGGGGGGTGCTGATGGGGTTCATCTTAAAGTCCACGACGGTCCTAGGCAAAAATAGGCGCCGATTTGTGTTCGAGGACCCAAATAGCCCCCAAAGACAAGTTTTGTCCAAATCTCTGACAAAAATTTTCAAGTTCACAAGGATTCCCACTTCCTGTTTTCTTAAAACCGCTGTTTTTGTGGGTCACGTGACCCAGCCACCGTGGGGTAAGGGGGCCATGCCATGTGGGGGGCACAATGACTCAAGGGGGGAAATCTTCTGCCAAAGGTTGGTCCATATCCATGAGGTATTACTCTTAAAAAACCGCTTACAAACAAAAACCACCCCACAGAAACTATTAACATTTTGCCTTTGCTTCACAATGGGTTGGCAACCCAACAACACCGTTACCTTGACGTTCTATTTAACAAGACAACGTGTCTATATGGGAATGTAAAAAGCGTGTGCCTACTGTCTGGAGCTCACGCTACATCGAAACTGCATCAGAACTGCATCAAAACTAACAATTTCGGGGAACAGTTTTGATTTGAATTTAAATGTTTAGCAGGGAAAAATGCGATTTAATTTGATTTGATTTGATGCGAAGGCCGGAAAAATTAGTTTTGATTTGATGCACCACATTTCAAAAAGCAATTGATTTGATTTGAAATGCTGCATCAAAAGAAATCAAAACCGCATCAAAAACTAGTT
>JASANF010015605.1:0-44893 GCA_030248245.1 Trissonchulus sp. WLG1_4 | reverse complement strand
CTTACGGGGGTTTCGAGGACTTACGGAGGGGGTCCAAGGGGGTGCCCCTCGTCCTTGGGTACGTCCGGATTTGACGTACGCTCAACGTCAGGCTGACCGAGAACTGCGCCAACTTATCCATCGTCGTCGCCAAAATGGCGAAGACCTTGTTATTAACAATGGTATGATTGTGAAACGCAAAATCTTACACCAAAACTCTAGTTAAACGGGTAAGCTTGGCTGGTTATTCCAATAGTTATAATCAAAGCCTGAAGTCTGGTACGCCCAATTCGATTATTATATTTTAATTGTCAAAGCCTTACAAATAAGTTTGATGATCTGCATGCTATTTCAGCAGTATGTGAGCCTGATATAATTTGTTTAACTGAAACATGGCTAAACCCATCTCTCCCAGACAGTTTGTTACAGAAACTACACTATTTTCGATCAGATCGTTCTTGTGGGCGACATGGTGGCGTTTCTGTCATGGTTGGTGAAATTGTAAATGCAGAATTTTATATCGAAATCATTAGCATTTTCTTATGGAAATACTATTTCCTGGATATTTTCTTTTTACTCTACAAGAATCCGTCTCTTGGTTCTATTCATCGTTCCCCAAATTCTACAAAATTTGTAAACAATGAATGGTTGAAAGATTTAAATGTATTTTTGTATGATCAGCTCGGATATAATTACTAGTGGGCGACTTCAATTTCAGCAGTATTAGATGGCCACAAGGTATATCTTATGCTTATTCAATGGCTTCGGATTTTTTACAGTATTCCAGCTCTTTTGGTTTAAAAAATATGGTTCATAAACCTACAAGGGTTGAAAACATATTGGATTTAGCGCTTTTTACTGATCCTTTTCTCTGGAAATGTTAAAGTTACTGCACCTTTTTCTTCAAGTGACCATTGTAAAATTGATATTACTTTAAATCTCCGCAAAAATCAATCGGCGAAAAAGAAACTTTATCGCTATGATTTTAAGAAAAGCGAACTGGCTAGCGTATTGGTGATTTCCTAGAAACGATTGATTGGGATAGTCTGTTTATGGCCTTTTCGACCATTGAACAGTTGTGGACTACGTTTATGAATATTGTTGATATCAGTGTAGAAAAATTTGTCCCGAAGGTAATCTTTCGTGGCTACGCTCAACGTAAATCGACTTTTCCGAAAATTTTAAAAACACTTTATTCCAAGAAAATTAACCTGTGGAAAAAATAAAGTATCACGAAAGGACGATGATTTTACTCAATATAAACGTGCCCGTACCCTGTATAGAAGCAGTATTCGCAAACACTTTCATGATAAAGGAAGAGCAGATCTTGAAATCCCAAAATCTGAATACGTTTTTTCAATATATTAATGACCGACTGTCCTCAAAAGCACCGGATACCGGACTTAACCATGGGTGATAATATTGCTTCTACTTAATGCACAAAAATGTGAATTTTTTAGTCACCAGTTTTCTAGTGCGTTGAACTCAGATGATGGTCGACTACCACTTTTTAATTTACGTACAGCTTCCTCTTTAAAAAATGTTACTGTGTCTCTGTTGAACGAATTGAGCTTGTCCTGCGTAAGGTACCGCCCAAATTCTCTTCTGGGCCTGAAAAGATACCTTCATTTTTCTGTCCAAACTGTTGAAGGAGTTTATCGCAACCTTTATATATTATCTTTTCAAAATCACTAAGTACAGGACTTTTGCCCAAAAGTTGGAAAACAGCATTGGTTAAGCCTATTTTTAAACGCAAGGGTTAATCCTCAATTCCCTCAAATTATCGTCCTATTCGTGGTGGGGGGGGGGGGGGGGGGGGGGGGGGGGGGGGGGGGGGGGGGGGGGGGGGGGGGGTTTCGAGGACTTACGGAGGGGGTCCAAGGGGGTGCCCCTCGTCCTTGGGTACGTCCGGATTTGACGTACGCTCAACGTCAGGCTGACCGAGAACTGCGCCAGGAGTTGTATCGTCGTCGCCAAAATGGCGAAGACCTTGTTATTAACAATGGTATGATTGTGAAACGCAAAAATGTACACCAAAACTCTGAGTTAAACGGGTAAGCTTGGCTGGTTATCCCAATAGTTATAATCAAAGCCTGAAGTCTGGTACACCCCCAATTCGATTATTATATTTTAATTGTCAAAGCCTTACAAATAAGTTTGATGATCTGCATGCTATTTCAGCAGTATGTGAGCCTGATATAATTTGTTTAACTGAAACATGGCTAAACCCATCTTACCCAGACAGTTTGTTTCCAAAAAACTACACTATTTTTCGATCAGATCGTTCTTGTGGGCGACATGGTGGCGTTTCTGTCATGGTTCATGAAAATGTAAATGCAAAGTTTGTTGTATCAAAATCATACCATTCTCTTATAGAAATACTATTTCTAGATATTTTCTTTTACTCTACAAGAATCCGTCTTGGTACTATTTATCGTTCCCCAAATTCTACAAAATTTGTAAACAATGAATGGTTGAAAGATTTAAATGTATTTTGTACTATCAGCTGGGATATAATTCTAGTGGGCGACTTCAATTTCAGCAGTATTAGATGGCCACAAGGTATATCTTATGCTGATTCAATGGCTTCGGATTTTTTACAGTATTCCAGCTCTTTTGGTTTAAAAAATATGGTTCATAAACCTACAAGGGGTGAAAACATATTGGATTTAGCGCTTTTTACTGATCCTTTTCTTGGAAATGTTAAAGTTACTGAACCTTTTTCTTCAAGTGACCATTGTAAAATTGATATTACTTTAAATCTCCGCAAAAATCAATCGGCGAAAAAGAAACTTTATCGCTATGATTTTAAAAAAGCGGACTGGCTAGCTATTGGTGATTTCCTAGAAACGATTGATTGGGATAGTCTGTTTATGGCCTGCTCCACCATTGAACAGTTGTGGACTACGTTTATGGATATTGTTGATATCAGTGTAGAAAAATTTGTCCCGAAGGTAGTCTTTCGTGGCTACGCTCAACGTAAATCGACTTTTCCGAAAAATTTAAAAACACTTTATTCCAAGAAAATTAACCTGTGGAAAAAATATAAAGTATCACGAAAGGACGATGATTTTACTCAATATAAACGTGCCCGTACCCTGTATAGAAGCAGTATTCGCAAACACTTTCATGATAAGGAAGAGCAGATCTTGAAATCCCAAAATCTGAATACGTTTTTTCAATATATTAATGACCGATTGTCCTCAAAAGCACGGATACCGGACTTAACCATGGGTGATAATATTGCTTCTACTAATGCACAAAAATGTGAATTTTTTAGTCACCAGTTTTCTAGTGTGTTTACCTCAGATGATGGTCGACTACCACTTTTTAATTTACGTACAGCTTCCTCTTTAAAAAATGTTACTGTGTCTGTTGAACGAATTGAGCTTGTCCTGCGTAAGGTACCGCCCAAATTCTCTTCTGGGCCTGAAAAGATACCCTCAATTTTCCTGTCCAAACTGTCTAGGAGTTTATCGCAACCTTTATATATTATCTTTTCAAAATCACTAAGTACAGGACTTTTGCCCAAAAGTTGGAAAACAGCATTGGTTAAGCCTATTTTTAAACGCAAGGGACTACCCTCAATTCCCTCAAATTATCGTCCTATTAGTTTAACTTCTCCGTTTTGCAAAGTATTGGAATGTATTATACGCGAAGATGTGGTAAACTATTTGTCTGAAAATAAATTGTTACATTTATCGCAACACGGATTTCTTAAACGTAGATCAACTGAAACTAATCTTTTGAAAACATTAAATGATTGGAATACCATGGTGAATAGTGGTTTTCATGTTCATGCTGCTTACCTTGATTTTGCTAAAGCTTTTGATACTGTCTCTCATCCTAAACTTATATTAAAATTAAAAAATTATGGTATTTCCGATGCAGTACTTGCTTGGATTACAAATTTTGTCACTAACAGGACCCAAAAGGTTTCAATTGGGGATAAGTTATCAAATGAAGCTACAGTGCACAGTGGCATACCTCAAGGAAGTGTTTTGGGTCCGTTGTTGTTTTTGTTATTTGTTAATGATTTGCCGGATGTAGTTCAGTTTTGTAATATTTCGTTTTACGCGGATGATGCCAAGGTCTATAAAGAAACAAAAGGAAATCATTCTGACCAGTTAGCGAATGACCTTGCCAGCATCTACACATGGTCTCGGACATGGCAGTTAAATCTGTCAGTCGAAAAGTGTCTGATTTTTGTGTATGGTACCGCTGTAGATGTTGATAACATTAGCTATTATATTGGAAATTATAAGTTAAATGTAACTGATACTGTTTGTGATCTTGGTGTCTTTCTCACGTCTGATATGAAAAATACAACACACTGTTCATATATCTCACAAAAAGCGCAACGTATGAGCTCCCACATCTTTCGATGTTTTAAATCTCGTGATCCAAGTTTTCTAATGAAAATGTATAAAATTTACGTTCGTCCGATTGTTGAGTATAATGCGCCAATATGGTCCCCTTACTTTTTACAAGACATAGATAAAGTCGAAAATGTCCAACGTCGTTTCACTAAACGTATTCCCGGTTTTAAAAATCTGCCGTATCCTGAACGTTTGAAATTATTGGGTCTAGAATCCTTGGAGCAACGAAGGAAAACGACTGATTTGTTTCTGCTGTATAAAATTATGACAACAAAGATTGATTTAGATTTCTCTGATTACTTTGATTTTGCTATTTATACCGGCTGTAGAGGGCATTCACTAAAGCTGAAGCGAAAAGTCTGCCGCCTACAAGCTTTGAACGCTTTCTTTAGCTGTAGAATTGTGAGGCTTTGGAATATGTTACCTGAAAGCACTGTTCAAGCACCAAATATTGCGTCGTTTAAACGGTCAGTTCTTAGTCTAGATCTCGATAGTATTTCTCCACCAATAGGGCGGGGGCTCAGATAACCAGCCAAGTGGTTTTTCCTCGTCCTTTTGCTTAATCTACCATCGTTACATGTTTGCGTTTCGTGTCCCGTTTTTGCTTGCTTTTGCTTTTGCTTTTTTTTTTGTTCGTACTAATATTATATTTTCTTTTCTTCTAATCCTTGGGGGATTAGAGCAATAAAATTTCTTCTTCTTCTTCTTCTTCTTCTTCATTTTTGGTTTTTTTGGGGGGGGTTTTTTGGGGGTGGGTGGTTGGGGGGGGGGGGCGGGGGTTTTTTTTTTTTTGTGGGGTGGAGCGATGATCGTTTTCTCCCCCGGGGTTGTGTGTGCTTTTTCGGTTCTTTTGGTTTTTTTTTTTTGGTCTTGTGGTGGTCTTTTTGTTTCTGTCGTTATTGAAGGAGAAGAGAAGAAGTTTTTTGTGTGTTTTTTGAGGTGTTGAGAGGTAGGGTGGGTTGTTTTTGTTTGTTTTTTGTTTTTGCGCTTTGACGATTTGTTTGTTTTTGTTTTTTTTTTATTTGTTTTGTTATGGTTTTGGTTTTTTTTTGTTTTTTTTTTGGTTAGTGTTATGTTAAGTATTTTAATTTTTAGTGTGTGTGTTCGATTAATAATTAAAATGATTTATTAAGTTAGTTAAAGAAGAGTAGTAGAGTTAGAGGATGTTTTATTTATTGTTCTTTGTTTTATTATAAGAAGAGGAGAAGAGATGTTATTGAGTATTGATATAGTTGTTTAGTTGTATATGTGTTTGTGTGATTTGGGAAAGGTGTTGGTGTTTGTATGTGTTTTCTTGAAGATGAGAGTGAGTGTAAGTGAATGAAGTGAGGTAGAAGGAAAAGGTAAAAAATTTTTTCTTCGGTGGGGAAAGGAGAAGAGAGAAGGGAAGGAAGTAGAGGGTGAGGGGGTGGGGGTGTTGTTTGTGTGTGTTGCATAAAATTGTTGTAAGAGGGGTGGTCGTGTTGGGGTGATTGTTTTGAATATGTTGTCTGGGGTAGGGGGGGTACATTATCACGAGACGAACAACTAAGCCAAACACTAAACTTCAAGTACGTGAATACAAAACCGAAACACAAGCGGTAGTATTTGCTAAACGCTTAAATAAAAACACTAGGGTAAATACTAAGTTTAAGCATTAGTGTTAGTATGTGAATACGGGCCGTGGCTGATATTAAGGTGGCGCTCCTGAAATGTGACTTTTCAAAAAACGGCAGTTTGGGGCCAATTTTAGATACACAATGGCAAGCTGGTGTAAAAGTATGCCTAAATACAAAAAATGAAGTTGATTGATACAAATTAGCATTCACTGTAGACCAAACGTGAGTGGAATTTCGGCTTGCGATCTCTCTTCGCAAGTAAGTAGCTATTACACAATCAATAGCTCATTTTACTTGCCTCAACGTGATCGAGCGGTCGCAAAAAGTCATTTTTGATGAATATGATTGATATATCGAAAAACACTAAAATCGCGATTTTTGAAAAACATAAATTTGGCGAAATTTTTTAGATACTATCGATTTGCCAAAAATCAAATTTTGCGACCGCTCGAAGATGACAAGGTGCATTTATGTGCCAATTTTTAACTTTTTTCGTTGAGCCAATTTTTTAAAATCGCAAGCCGAAAATTTGCGTTTGTTTTCACACGCACTATATTTCTGTCTCATGCAGAAAGTATTGCGTTAGTTCACAAAAAAATTATACCACACTCAATAAAACACCAAAAATTTTTAATTACGTTTCAGTAAAACACTACTGCTAGTGTTTTTCAGCCTTTCAAATTCATTACATACGTGTAAATGCACTGGCTTGTGAAGGCATTTCTGTGAAAATCTATTTTTCTTGACGAAATTTGCTCAAAAATGTTCAAAAAAATTTTTATGTGATATGTACATCAAATTGAAGGAAATTCACTTCTGATCAACTTTTGTTCTTACGATGCATGTTTATTTTTTCGCGTTTTCAAAATAATGGCCAAAACCCACATTTCAGGAGTGCCACCTTAAATGGAAATAAGAAGGAAATGTTGAGGAGGTTCGGCAGAAATTTTACCGAAATTTAACTGCCGAAAAGTATCGGAAATGTTGCGGAAATTTAGCAGAAATTTCACGGAAATATAAGTGAAATTTAGGTGAAAAACAACAGAAAAGTTGCGGAAATTAAGCAGAAATATGACCTAAATTTAAAGGAAATATTGCTGAAAAATAACAAAAAAGTAACTGAAAATTAGCGGAAATGTGACTGAAATTAATCCAAAATTAGAAGGAAAATGTGTAGAAATAAGAACGAAAGTTGAAGGGGAAAAAACCAAAATTACGGCAAAATATGTAGGAAAAATGCATGAAATAAGTAGGAAAATTAAAGGAATATCTATTTTAAAATTGGTTCAAATTGCATTTCCTCCATTTTTCCTTCATTTTTCGGTCACTTTTCGAAAAATATTTTTCCGGTGGAATTCCCAGAATTCGTTACGCCCATTGGGTAACTATACTGTTAAGTTTTTTCATAGATTTGTTTTTATTTTCAACTTACTTTTCGGCTCGGCTTCGGCTACTTTTAAATTATCTAATTTTTTTATGAGGATATAATATTGCTTTTTGTTATGTATTTTGTTTTTGTGTATGGTCTATGCGAACAGTAGTAGGGTTTTTCCGAAACCTGTTTCAGAAGCATAACCATATCTATTGTACCTGAAATGCAGTATTTCTACAATAAATTTCAAGTCAAAAATTTTGTCACTGGAATTTTGGGTTAAATGCAGTTGGGGGGGGGAAATAGTGGACCTATTTTTTTGAGTAGAGCACCTTGGGGGAAGCATTTTTGCTTCAAGAACCCCTATTTCATTTTTCGGATTTACTGAGATACGACCCCCTGAAATCTGAGCCCTCAGTGAGGGACGTTTTCGCAAATTTTTTCCGAAGCTCTTGTTTTCTCCATTCTAATCGTGTCAAAATGGTGTCAGATTATTGGTTACAATTTTTCAGAATCAAAACCAAGGCTCTTTGACCGGGTTCCTGCCGAAAAATTGGCCAAATTTGCCAGAAACGTCCAATTTTTGACCAAATTCAAACTTGGCCTTAATTTAGGCTTGGGCTTAGGCTTAGGCTTAGGGCTTAGGCTTAGTATGGGGCTTAGGCTTAGGCTTAGTATCAGGCTTAGGCTTAGGCTTAGGTTCAGGCTTAGGCTTAGGCTCAGGCTTAGGCATTAAAAAATCGAAATTTTCAGAAAAAATCCTGCCAGCTTAGCCTAGAGAATCCTGCCAACTAAGCCTAGACGATGCCTTAAAACATCATAACGCACTCAAAACTATCCAAAAACAAAGATTACAGACACTTTTGGCTTCGAACTTTGTCCTACGTTCACTTCCAAAAACACTGAAAATGCAGTTTTCAACGGGTCATAGCTCAGAAAATCCAAATTTGCGAATAGGGGTTCTATTACAAAAAATGCTTCCCTCAAGGTGCTCTACTCCAAAAAATAGGTCCACTATTTTTCCCCCCCCCAACTGCACTTGATCCGGAATTTTGCAACATGCAAAATTTTGAAATTGTATAAAAAATGCTACAGGCCTCAAAACTGCACAGAAATTGGTGTGGTAAGTCAGTTTGGGCTGCGCTTCCCACCTGCATACTCGAAAAGGTCCTATGTCGTAAGGATGTCGTAAAATGTCTAAGGATGTCGTAAGGATGTCTAAGGATGTCGTAAGGATGTCGTAAAATGTCGTAAGGATGTAAAAAATGCATAGGGCTGCGTGCACTTCAATAGCAAACACTAGAAAAAAAATAACATGCTGCCACGTGCGCGTTGCTCTCCTGCTCCGGGCTTGCCCCAGGACAGGCTGACTAAACGAAACTCGCAGAGGGTATCAATGTCAGGGGCACTCGTTGAAAAAAAATGTCTCTGAATGGAAAGGGTAAAAAACATCTGAAAAATCTGTAACAGATAAAATTTCACAGAAAATTCAGATTTCCTGGTTTTCCTGTGCTAGGGTTTTTTCCCCGCAAAACGGGTAGGGTTTTTTTCCCGCACCACTATAGCGCTTCAATCAGCCTGGTCCAGGTAGCTTCAGAGAAAGTTTTGTAACTTTTCAAAGCCTGAACCGATTTACAAAATTTTTTCAGCATCTTGTATGTTGTAACTTAGAAGTTGCTCTTTCGGTGGCTGCAGCAGGTTTACTTTTCATGGTGTATTTTTGCCTAAATCCAATTTTGCGCAAAAATTTTCATGTAAAGTTTAATTTTTGGACAAAGTTTGATTTCCAGCGAAAGCTTACATCCTACAAACTTCTAATCTAGCCTATTTGAAAGAGCGTTCAATTTTGACCCCCCCCCTAGGTTTGGGGGATATAGGGGGACTCCGGATCATTAGGCGAAAAAATGCCGCTTTTCCGACTTATTCCACCACCCCTAAGGGTTTTAACACCAATAATTTCACTCTTGATTTTTATTAAAAGGGGCGACATTAAAAGGGTTCTAGAGATCAGATTGGGGGCTTGGCTGACGATGGGGGTTCTATATTTTTATTAAAAGATGGGGTAGGAAGCGTTTTAGGTAAAAATAATTCCCACCCGCCCCGCCGATGATTGACCCTCTAAAACAACCCAAGACCCTGAGACTGCCGGGGTGAAAGGGGACAAACCCTATGAACACAGATGTACATGGGGGTCTGGGCCTGGGGGGGGCAGCTCCCCCGCAGATTTTTGAGAATTCGGGACAAGCCCTTCTCACATTTGACCCTTCGGGATTCGGGACAGGCCCCCCTCCTTGGTGCTGAAAAAAAGGTGTCCGGAAGCGGAAACTCTAAAATCGCCCCAGATCGCTGTAAAATGCTCCAGCAAAAAGCTAAAAAATAGCTTAAAATAATATCCGAGTTTTGCAGAAAATCCCAGTTTTAAAGCAAAAATTGAAAATTCTTGCGTTTTTGTCAGTTCAATCCAAGCCCCCGAAACGTAGGAACAAACCCCCAGACCGAGACCCCGTGTACATGTATATATGCCTATGTATATACCTCATAAAACTGCGGTCAGAGGTCGTTGAAAGTTGTGTAGTTTTTTGCTGCTGCTTATTGTGCATCTTTCTATAGTATTATTCTTCGATAGATTCTTCGATTCTATAGTATCGACTTATTCTTCGATACACTTTGCATAAATAATTAAAATCAAACGTTTGCAAAATGTCTATAAACCGTATTTATGCATTGTATTTTAATATTCTGCATCTTCAAAACCTGAGAAAACATTCGCTAACTTATGCTTGACAAGTATTCGGTATTCGGTTTTCGGCCGAAAACGAAGCACCGAATATTCGGTATATATTCGGTATTCGGTGAAATTTTTTTCGGTCCCATCCCTGTTTTGTCAATGATCGATTGGTCAATTTTGCTGCAGGCTCCGGCCTCCGGCAAGTTGTATAACAAAAAATGCTTCGCTCAAGCTCAAGGTGCTCTACTCCAAAAGCGGTCCACTACAGTGGCGTATTTAGGGGGGGGGCTGGGTGGCGGGTGGCTGTAGCCCCCCCATAGCGGTTTGAGCTCTCCCCTTAGAGAGTCGCAGCCCCCCCCCCCCCCTTTTCAAGCGGCGGGGCCTACCCTCAATCTGATGGCTCACATTGTTCCGCACCCTTCCACCCCCGGTAACCCCCCCCTTTGGCTTTACGAAATCCTGGATACGCCACTGATCCACTATCCGCCACAGTTCAAACTATGCTTGGGACGCTGTCTGGTTTAGGCTTGGGTGATGGTCAATTATGAGGCCGTGCTGGCGGAAGTGGGTGGTTTCGGTCGCTACCAGGTGCTGGCCTATATCTGGTTCATGCTCACGGTCGTGGTCACGGCGGGCAACATGGGTTTTCTGATTTTCGCCAATCTAGATATTCCTGCCAAGTGTCTCCTAAATTCAACCAACACTCGCCAGCATACATGTAAGCAGGAAAAGGGACAGAGGGAGCAGAAAAATCAAGCGAAAGTGTGGAAAAGTGGATATTTTGAAAAAAATAGGATAAATCAAAAATAGTAAAGAATAGAACTGCGTCAAAAATTTTGAAAAAAATAGCAGAATTTAGGTTATTTTTGGTTGTTCAACGGAGATGAGGCTAGGTCCCCCTGTATATATATATATATATATATATATATATATATATATATATATATATATATATATATATATATATATATATATATATATAATAGATTATTATGTAGATAACAGTGGACTTTCAACATTTATGTACATGTAATTGCTAATCGTGCACATATACAATGTTTTACATGGAATATACAATAATTTATGCGTCATGTAACTTGAAGATGATTATCATATATATATTTATTGCTATTGGGGGAATCCCCCCCGAAATTTTTTCCGACAAATTTTACACAAAGGTTCCTTTGGTTTTTATGGTCAGGCCGGAAAAAATTTCGGATACGTCTCCAATTGACCAAATTTGACCTAAAAATCAAAAAAATTTTCCAATATTTTTCTGGGGGCTGGCGCCCCCAGACCCCTGCAACCTTTTTGGCTCAGTGTTTCTTGCTTCTGAGTTCCATTAAAGCGTGTCCATGTGTATATGGGTGCATAGTACACTATTTAGTTGCTTAATACAGTTTTTAAAGTATAGCAGGCGGGGAAAAAAACCCACCCCATTTTTGGGGGGAAAAAAACCCACCCCAGTTCCGGAACTTGGGTACGTGGTACAGGTCTGAAAATTTGCCAGCGTATAGTACAGTCGCTGTAGGCAAACGTATATAAGCGGTATCCAAAAGGGGTCTGGCTGGTATTTTTTATGAGTCAAAAATTGGACCCCCCCATTTTTGACCCGACATGGCTCCAAGGGAGGTGAATTTTGGAGTCTCATTTCTCAGCACTAAGAGATGCGAGCTCAAATGTAAAAACACTTTTACAGAGGACTACCCTTCCTCTATTCATGACCGCAGTGGCAGGTCCCTCCTTCTTTCGTACGAGGGGGGGCATGACCGAAATTAGACGGGGTAAAAAAACCCATGTGGGGGAAAAAAACCCACTTTTTGAAAATGGTCTGGTGATGTCGAAAAACCTAGTAGCTACTCCAAAAGACTCATGGTAGCGCAAAAAGACGTTTATTATTAGCACAAATGCGCAAACTGACACTTTCGCGAATGAATTCTGGAATACGGGCCTAACAGTCGGACTTTGTCATTTTGAGGTCCTTTTGGGGTGGAAAGTTGTATTTTCTGGTACTATTGCCAGTTTTTTGTACGTTTTTAATTTTAATCTATTAATTTATCGTGTTTAAACGCCAAATAACCGAACGAAAGTAAAATATGCCCGTCACGACCAGTCACACCCACTCAGGGTACCCCCCACAGAGGGTCGATGGCGTAAAAAAGTAGCCATAAAGTGCAAATTTTGCATGCATTTGAAGCGTTATCACAACTTTTTAGTTGTTTTCAATGTTTTCAGGCGAAATTATTAAGGTGTTTTGTTTTCAAAACTGAAAATTCAAAATTTTATAATGGGCTGCGAAGGGCAGTTTTCAAACTTGTGTCCCTGAGGCCCTATAGCAAATCTGCGTATAGTTTTGGTATCAAGGGCCTCTACTACTCCAAATACGTGCCATAGCGTTGCAAAACTACCGCTAACACACTTTTCGGGTGATTTATGGGGTGGGTTTTTTCCCCCACATGGGTTTTTTTCCCCCAAATGGGTTTTTTTCCCCGGGAAGTTTTTGGCTTCCCGCCAAAAAACGGTAAGAGATAGCGAAATGAAACCGGCCCCAGCGATTAGAGCAAGGTTAGGCCTACGACAAATTTTTTGGTTTCCCGTGAAAACGTATAGTCTATGAGCTACATGACGAAATATGAAAATGCGGGTTTTTTTCCCCGCCTGCTATATCCCTTTAGCTGTTTTATCGTAGCAAAAAATGAAAGTTTTAGTAAATTTGCGGCTCGTAATGTCAAAATCTTCTTAAAAGTTTTCAAATTTGCTTCTAGACCCTTGTCCGTCAAGCAGTTTTGTAATTTTCGGTCTTTTGAACTCCAATTTTACTTTCGATGCCGCTCCGGTCGGAAAATGGCGTTGTTTTCGAACGGAATATGCTAATTTGTGTCGTTTTTGCGTTAAAATTGCATTTAAGTGCATTTTAGCACATTTCAAAAAATTAAAAAGTCATTCCCCCCCGAAACTTTATCCTGGCTACGCCACTGTAATATATGACATGATCTATATAATCAATGGTTCGCCCTGGCTAGTTGCTTTATAGTGGGCAAAGAGGCATTTTTTTATATACTACACATTTGTATATATACAAATTTTTTAGATAATAGTGGTGCCATGCAATCGGAAGACTGTCGAGACAAGTTGCCTCTGTACACACCGGTGGCCGAGTTTCATTTGCACGGGGAGCAGGCCGCCTACCGCTCAACCCTCATCTCCATCCAGATGGCTGGGTTGTTCTTGGGTCTGTGATTGACTTTTTTTCGGGTTTTCGGAGGGGGGGGGGGGTGGTACAATTTTGACCTTTACGTGGTAGGTAAAAAATTCAGCGGAGAGCAGTGTGAGAATCGGGTGGGGGAAGGGGAGGATACGGCTTGGCGTCGTGCACCACCTACACATTCTGGGAAGGGGGGGGGGGGTGAAAAGTTATAAGATGGTTTCCCCCTGGGTCCTGCATTCGCTACTCAAACTTCATTGCTTCTCCAATTCTGTTAGTGTGAAAGTTACGGGTTCTCTCTCACTTGCTGGGGGACTTAAAAACACCTGGTAGTATCCGAATTTTGTCTGTTAGTAATTTGCATTTAGTATATATATATATATATATATATATATATATATATATATATATATATATATATATATATGTGGGGGGCGGGGGGGTTGGGTGTTGGTGATTTTACTTGTGAGAAAGTTTTTGTACGTTTATAATTTATTATGTGATTTCAGGCTCCGTGGTGTCTGGTCAGTTTTCGGACCGATGGGGGCGCCGTCCTGTCTACGTGTGGAATTTTCTGTTGCTGGTTCTGACAGGGCTGGCTACAACGTTGGTGACCACAGTGGCTCAGTTTTCTGTTATGAGATTTCTCACTGGAGTTTTTCTTGTAAGGTTTGACTTGACGCCACTGACTTTCGTTTAGCGACACATTAATGAGTATAGCAGTGTCACGCTCAATTCGGTCAATTTGTTTCGTAGTTTTTTTATTTTATGTAGATTACATCTAAAGTCTAACCCAGAATTACTGATGAGACAAAACAGGTGGCGTGATTTTTGTGACTACTCGCTGTACTCTTGATGCTTGCCATTTTCTTTCGTGTGTTTCTTTTTGTCTCAGGGTCCAGCTTTTTTTGGTCAAAGTGTATAATTATAGTGGCGCAGTTGTAATAAACGAAATGCAAATGTTAATCTAGGCTGTTACGTTTTCATAAGCGCTAAAAAGACACAGGTTGCCCCAGAGAAATAAGAAATAAGGATCTAGCCAATCAGATTTCCCAACCAAGCCCACTGTTTGTTTGCCAGGGCGGCACCATCATCACCATCAACACACTATTGCCGGAAAGCCTGCCCTCCTCCTGGCGTCTGCTCATGGGATTCCTGGGCTGGCCTCTGGGCTACGTCTGGCTGAGTCTGCTGGTGCTCCGGGCCGGCCACTGGCGTCAGCTTGTCTGCCAAGCCCAGTACGCTGCTTTCCCAGCCCTTCTGGTACATACATCATTCTGTACGTATACGGCCGGGCTCACCTGTGTTATGATTGAGTATACTATGCTTATGACTAATAATTATTGTGTGGTTTGTTATAGTGAAGTGGTGTGTTTTGCCTAGTATTCGTGTTTTAGTATATTGTTTAATATAGAGTCGCAGAGCAGTCGTAGTAGTAGTTTCAACTAATCATTTAATCATAATCGTTTATTATTATATTAGTTCCTTAGCATAGTATACTGACGGGATCGGTCAATCAGTGTCACTTATTAATCAGCTTTTTTTTCCCATTTTTTCCCCTTGTTTTCCTTTCAATATGGTATGTATGAAATTTTACATGCAGCTATATATCTGATGAAACACATTCATTCTGATTTGACTGATTACACTAGCCACTAGGAATCTTTATAGTTTAGTTTTTTGGTTCAGTGCATTGTCTTAGGGCATTTAATAGTTTCCCCACATCGATGACACGGACCCTCTGTGTTTATAGATAACATTTTGCTGGCTGGAGGAAAGTCCCAAATGGCTGTTGCAAAGCGGACGCTCCCCCACGGCTCTGCGTGCCCTGTATCGAATCGCTAAGCTGAATGGATGCGCCGACCCGACCGGCCGACACAAAGCCTTGCAACAGTTACTGGACACCGACCATCCGTCCGCCGCACTGCAAACGCAGGACGTGGGCTACTGGGAACTGATGTGTAGACCTGGGTATGGTGTATATATAATATATATATATATATATATATATATATATATATATATATATATATATATATATATATATATATATATATATATATATATATATATATATATATCTTTTTACCGTTTTTGTTTTGTTTTTCTTTATATCTTTATCTTTTTATTCGGTTTTATGAACAAAGGGAGATTTTGAAAAAGGAGATTGGTGGATGCAAAAATTAGTGCAGTATGTCTTTTCTCTCTCGTATGTCTCTTTCGCTTGTCTATTATTGTAATATGTTGTCGTGTGCGTTTTTTTATCTTTAGCGTTTTTCACTTATATAATTTACTCTAGTTTTTTAACTTTTTTGCTACAGTCACGGCCAAACTAGTGCAGTCGAACGTTTTGGACTGATGCTTATTGTTGTTTCAGGTTTGTCCGACGTCGACTGTGGGCAGCGGTGTTCGTGCACGGCTGCATTTCGGGCACTGGATACGCGCTGCTGTTCAACACTGGTCAGCTGTCGGGCAATCCTGCCTACAATACTATCTATACCATGGTTTGTCTATGGCTTACCTGGCGCTAACATTAATTCCCACTAGATATATAAGAGGCCCGGACCAGGAGTAATAAAATAAGGAGTGATGTGGTAAGCAGTGGACAGAAACGTATACTATTGCCTAATGGGCTCCTGTCTGAACCACACCAAGTGGGGCCTAGGTGTCCATTATAGGCTCATCGTTCATTTCTTTACCGTTTGGTTCGCCGAAGTGAAAAGCAGCGCGCGAAAACGGCAAGGATTTGTAGTGGCATGTATGACATTTTTGATCATGATTTTTCAACCGTTTACTCTGACTAGAATTTTGTCCCCGGTATAGGAATACGTCCTTATTAGTACGTTAGAGTATCATACAATTCCCATTATATATGTACTCTTGATGCTTGGACAAAGTGTCATACTCTTCTCATTATGTCTTGATGCTTGGACAAATGTCATACTCTTCCCATTATCTAGTTACATTTTATTTGTCATTTTAGATATTCCGCTGCGCTTTCCAGTCAGCCCTAATCGTGGTGGACCGTCAGTGCTGTCCGTGGGTGGGTCGACGCCCCTTGCTCTTGGTGGGCATCGCTGGTGTGTCCATTTGCATGCTCTATCTGACGCTGGTCACGGGAACCGAATGGGCTCAGGCCTATCCACTCACGCTCACGCTCGCCTCTATGATAGGTCAGAAACGGTCGGCAGCGCAGCAGATTTCTGTTTTGCTGAAATTTCAACTGAGCTAAACCAATGGTTTATAAGAAAATCTACAAAATTCTTAGCGAATCATTTGATATTTCGTAATGAAATTACGTGCAAATCATGCAAAACGTACGTAAAACTAATGGTTTAGTAAAACCACCGTTGTGAAATCCACCCTAAGTATTCATGTTTTATATATTAACGAACAAAATAAGTTTTGGCAAAAAAATTGCGATTTTTGAAAATTTTTGCCAAAATTTAAGTAAAAAACCGCGTAAGGGGTCTTGTCATTAAGACTGGGCTTATTAAGACCGTCTGAAAGTCTTAATAAGACGAAATCGTCTTAATTTGACAGCCTTAATGTTGGCCGCATTACTTAATGTAATTAATTGGCAGTTCACAGCTGCCTCACTCCCAATTGAACTTTCGTGAACTTTTAACTATTAAGTATATACGTACGTACGTGAAACAGTATATATATTAGCTGGCCTAGCTTGCTAACAAAATGGCTGAGGTCCAGTTATGTGGACATTGGGCCTTGGTGTAACATACTATACACGCTAAGATAGGAAAACGCACGCACGCACGCATCATAAATACACATATTTTTGGGTTGAATAATCCTGCCACCTGTCAATCTTATGGCAATATAGTGTAAATGTAGGTATAACCGCAAAAATAATACTTATCATTTTTAGATAATGAGCAATAAAATTTCACTATAATGATAGTAAAAAATCGTATTGTGATAATGTCACTTTTGAGCGATTAATATACAAAGTAATTCTTATCCTACGAACTATACATTTTTAGATATTATTAAGCATAGTGAATTTGTACCTCGTATAATATATTAACCACATAACTCGTATATATTGCCAAAAACAAATACTAAGCATAATTAAGGAATTCTGACTTCTGAGGTTTATGTAGCCGCCGACCTCGGACAGAGGGTATTGAAAAATTTGACGGTCTATACCTTTATGTGGAAAACCAATATTGATACATTGTCAGCAGGGCGGTTTCAGAATGAAATGGGGGGCGGGCAACGAAAATTTTTTGAAATTTATTGTAAATTTAAGAGCGAAAAACTTTTTGGACCGGATTTTTTAAAAATCTAAAAGGTGAGGGGACCCTTGTGTACAATTTTACTGGCAAAAATGTTGAGGGGGGTCGACCGCACCATGTGTTTGTAGCGTGCGTTTGCCATCTTAGCGTGTATATTATGTTACATCAAGGCCCAATGTCCACAAAACTGGACCTCAGCCATTTTGTTAGCAAGCTAGGCCAGCTAATATACTGCCTCACATACGTACGTATATACTTATCTTAAAGTTCACGAAAGTTCAATTGGGAGTGAGGCAGCTGTGAACTGCCAATTATTTACATTAAGTAATGCGGCCAACATTAAAGCTGTCAAATTAAGACGATTTCGTCTTATTAAGACTTTCAGACGGTCTTAATAAGCCCAGTCTTAATGACAAAGACCCCTAAGTTAATAGAAATGCCCATAATATTTAAAAGCCCGCCGACAAATTCGTTCGTCTGTTTGAAAACCAGCGCGCTAAAAGTCAAGTCCGTTTAATTCGGAGATTTAGGGTGCATTTCACAAGGGTGGTTTTTCAAGAACCATGGTTTCATGAACGTTTGCATATTATGATTTGCACATAATTTCATTACAAAATATTGCCTGATTTGTTACGAGTTTCGTAGATTTTCTAAATACACCCCTTGACGTGTGGCCACTGTTTAGGCCTGTCGTCTGGCATGAGCATTGCCCTAATGGCCCTACACGTGCAGTCGGTGGAGCTGTTGCCAACCGAGGTACGCAACAAGGGTCTGGCTCTCATCTCAGGAACCGGACGTATCGCCACCATTCTGACACCAAAACTATTCGCTCTCAGCGCCATTTGGTCGCCGCTGCCTCATTTGGTTTTCCTGGGTGGGTTTGGGTTTTGAAACGGAATCTATAATTTAGTTTTTTTTATTTTTTTTTATTTTATTGTGTCGATCGTCGGCTTGTTTTTTGTGTAATATTATGAAAATAGCTGCGGTGTATTTTTGTTGTAAATTATCTTTTCACCATAATTAATTTATCCATTGTAAGTAACCAAGCTCGATTTATATAAACTATAAACCATTTCTTTTCATAAATCATAATGCGAAGTGTGATCACACTTTGGTCATTAATTATTGTGCTTTGGAAGCTATATTTTAGGATATATGGTAAAATTTTTATAAAATTTTCACGGTTTTGAACACCCTCAGCTGCCGGAAGCGGGGGCTTGTCCCGATTGTTCAAATCTAGAGGGACGGGGCTGTGTGAATTTGTGCTGGCTTCATAATTTTGTTTTCTAAAGTCTAGCAAAAAGTAGATTTGCCTATTAGTTATTTTAGTGTCCTGACTTTTGCGACTACTTTTTGCTTTTGCTGTCTTCTTGACAGTCATAGTCTATTCTTTTCGTAACGAAATCGCATGTTTCGTTTTCTCAAGTGGTGCAACTATTTTTTGTCAGACTTTAGTTTCAATTTTGTCTCAGGCTTATCTCTTGCCGACATCCTGATCACCCTGCGATATCTGCCCGAAACCAAAGGCCGAGACTTGCCCGATTGGAATGCTAAGAATGGAGGTTATGAATGTTGATCAATTAATCAATCAAATTCAATCAAAACTTCATTTCATTCAATTAGTCGAGTTGTGATAAAATTTTTATGTGTTCTTTGTTATATTTTCATGCAAGTATCTTTACGTTTTTTAGTATATTATACTTTTCTTCAATGGAGGGGATTCTTGCTGAGCAGGGGCATAGTATATTATACACGTATAACGAGGAATCTCAAACGGAAGGGCTTGCGGTAGGCTCCAAGGTTCCGGTGAGGATCCCTAAAGATTTAAAATGTCTCGAAATTTTTGAAAGGCCTATATAGTTTTGACCGCGTTACATGTATGGAAAGGGGGGGCCCTATTATGTTACAGAGTTACCATTTTACGTTGACTAAAAACAATGCACTTTTATCACTGATGAAAAGTTACTTGGAATTTTTTGAGCAAAGTGATGCAAATTTAAAGTGCGTGCGTATTACGTGTTGATGCATTACGGGTGTTAAGGCCTACTCACACGAGGGCGCATTTTGCTCCATGGCATACGCACGAGGAGGTGCACATGCAAACTTTCTACAGCATTGTGGTGAAATAATGCAGCAGGCAGTGGGAATATTCTATTGATAGAATGCGCCCGTTCATGCTTCATGGCGTGCGCCATGCAATGCGCCCTCGTGTGAATAGGCCTTAGGAGTTCGCAGCTCTGACACATGGTTGTATTTATTTCGTATATGCTGACACTCGCTTGTGCTTAGGGATGATGGTCTGTTAAGACCACATATGAGCTTGCAAGGGAGGTAGCCTGCCTCAGTTCAATACATCCCCGAAATTACTGACGTTTTTTGGTCAATTTTTTTGCGTATCGCTCAGTGGCATTACTTGTACATGGTGTAGTGCAGACTGCTGGAGTGTTAACCCATTCCCCTTTTTTCTCCTATTTCCTCAGTTGCTCATCTATGGTCGTTAAGCGGTTTTATTGTCCGGTTATTTTGGTGACGGTAATATACATCGACACTTTTATGCGTATTCTGATATCAGCAGGGTTTTTTTTCAAAATCGGCACTGTGTAAATGTTGTGTAAATTAAGAATTTGCTGTGTGAATTAAGGGTATGTGGTGTAAATTTTTGAAAGTGTGTATTTAGGCATTTTTTAGGTAAAAAATTATTTTTTGCACGTAAAAACCCATATTTTGACTTCGCGACTTACGAAACTACGAAAATAAAAATTAAGAAGAATGAGAATAGAGTCTACGCTGTGCACCCTAGTGCCGACTGCACCCGAAAAACGCCTTATACGCAGGTTTACACACATCTGTTTCATCAGCCAGATCCTACACATTTTTTAATTCCGGGTTTAAAACGTGCCGTGCAGCTTTGAAAGTACTTTGAAGTATCACATACATGTAAGAGCATCAAAATTTTGGGTATATACTCCGCCCTCCCTGGTGGGGGACCCCTTTCCCAAGACTGACGCAATTTTTACATTTTTTTAGATAAAGGTAGCGGTAGGTAATTTCATCAAAAATGGCCAATTTTTAAGTGCCAGTTTTAGGAAGCCCGCAGAAACTGGAGATTGTTTGTTTTTGAGTCAAAAAATAAAGTTATTTTCATTATTACAAAGCGGTCACAGGCCGCAGTCACCACGTGGCGATTTTTTGTAATTTTTGAAACCAAAATAGGCAGTTTTACCAATACTTGCGCGGAAATAGGGCTGTGTAATCAGTTTTTTTTGCTGTGTAAATTAGGCGGCCGATGTGTAAATACACCCTATTTTACACAAAAAACCCTGGTTATCAGAGACAGGATGTACACAAAAATGCAGCGGTCACATAATATGCATCGATTGAAATTACATGAATTTTGGTTTGAATGGTTTTTGTTTTTTTATGTAGTAAATTCTACAGTTGACATTAACTTAGAAACAGTATTTTTTGCTTTAGACGGTTATTTTTTGGTTTTTTATTGTTGGGTTGTTATAGTTTGTTTTAATGTTTTGTGCTCTACAGGCTGTGGATATTTGTCTATTTGAGCCACTATTTTTGTTATGTATTAAAATATTTGTATATACTTCTTGTGTGTGTGAAGTAACGTGCAAAAGTGAGCAGAGATGTAGCACTAAACCAGGATGTTTTTGTCCAAAAATTTTTTGCACTGTTTCAAAAACGTAAATAAAATAAAACAGCAAACCTTTGACTTCTAGGGTTTCGAACCGCCTATCCTTGGGTTTGTAGACTAGCGCTTTACCAGCTGAGCAACTGCACTGGTGTATCAGTCTTTGTTGTATCGGTACTAGTTTCGTTTTACATTAATTATTACATTAATTACAATTACATTACATTACATTATTACAATTACAATTAATAATTATGCAGGTACAATTAATGTAAGAAAAAAACAAGTTTTATGGGTCAAAATTCGGGTAGAATTTTTACAAAGTTCGTGGCAGTTGACAGAACTCAATAGCTATATAATCCTAGGTTCAAGTATTAAACTGCAAATTAAAGGTTATATAAAGTTCGCTGATTACTTGAGCTAATAATAATGTGTGGCGGGTTTGCTGTTGTGGTTTTGTCAAAGGGGATTTGTTAGCTGGCTTATAATGTCTTACGGTGTGGACGTACGCCACTAAGTTCGCTTCATTTTTTTCCTAAAGACACGTTTAGGTCAGCCACTGTGAGGATTAAGGGGATCAAAGAGATTAATACTGTAAGGACTATTTCATTGTATTTTTGCTATCTTTTCCACAAAGTCTTTTGTTTCAATGTAACTGAACTTTAATCCAACTTTGGACATACATAATTATATAAATGTTTCAGTGGTTCATTACGCAAATAATGGTACGTATGAATTCCTTTGATGGAAACGGACAATAAATCAGGGCACAATAAATTACCAGACAGATTTTACCGGCGGACATGTCTTAATAACCGTGAGGTAATGTATCAAAAATTACCATCTTGATAGAGCTATAAATCATTGCTTACATGTATAAGCTGACAATCAGACATTTTGGTGCTTAGGGACTGAAATGAATCACTTAAAATCAATTTCAATTTTTGGATAAGATTAAATTGGATTAAATTCAATTAAATTGGATTAAGTGTTGTGTTTTTTAACCCTATAACGTTAAATCTGAGCGAATAAATCCAGTTTATGACAAGACTCTTTCTGATATCAAAAGTCCGGTAACGTCCCCAACTTAATCTACGACACATAACTGTAAATTTCTAAAAAAAGCTGCAACTAATTTCTGTAAAACGACCTCGTTTTTTCTAAATCTAATAAAAACTATGAAAACTTATTATATGGGTTAATGAAATTATTTTATCCGGCTATAAATCCATTAATTCTATGAAAATATGGTTCCATATGGTTCAATAAAACCCAACATGTCCGCCAAGTAATTTTCAGTTTGACTAATTAATCACACTCAAATTGTTTCGAAACATTGGCTTCATTATCAGTAGGGGTAATTTTTATCACTGGTTCACGTACCACTGATTCACTTGCATGTTGTGCGTGAAACTAAAGTCTGACCAGAAATTGCTGAACCCTGAAACAAAAACAGGTGGTGTGATTTGTGTGACTACTCTCTGTACTCTTGATGCTGGCAATTAGTTCTTCTCGTAAAATCGCGTGTTTCTTTTTGTCTCAGGGTGGAGCATTTTATGGTCAGACTTTAGATGCGCAGAAGCGCAGTTGCGCTTGGCGCAATAATTTGTTTCACTTGTGATGTCCTTTTAAATAGCAATGCTCGCTATGCATGCTTAATGCGACACACGCTCTCACGAACAGTGTTAGCAATTTCCTGTTGCTATTTGCTAATCACATACGTAGGTGCACGATCGCACACACACACACACACACACACACACACACACACACACACACACACAAAAAGTGTCGTTTCGTGACCTGCCAAAAATTGCACAATTAAACTGCGCGCTTTTATAGAAGACAATTGTAATATAGTATATACGCGGCGGCTGAGGTTATAATTGTAGTATATATATTTCGGACACGGAGTGACCTGTGAATCTGTCTTAAATCCCATAAAAAACAGGACGTTTCTGTCTGGGTTCCATCACCTACGTACTTCCTTTTCTTCACTCCAACTTCTAAAATGTCTCAAAAGCAATTTCGGCATGAAAATTCCCTTAATTTTTTCGTTTAGCCTTCATTCATATTTGATAGAATCAATTAGGTTCCAGCCGTGAGGGCTCAGGTTGCTTCATGTTTTAAACTCCAGTTTCTGAATCCAAACTTCAGCACCCTTTTCAAATATCTCTGGCTGGTTTTTTTAACAAATAATACCTATAGGTAGTTTGTTTAATTATGTTTACGTGCTTTTTTGTATAATTTATCATATTCATTTTTTAATGTTTTGCGGTGCGATTTCTACCATTGGTTGCTGAAATTTTTGCTGATTGAACTTTGTTCTTTTTGTCTTAAATCCTTGTAAAATGTTTAATTTTATTTGTGTGTATTTTATCTGTTATCTTTTACTTAAACCATCAGATTTTTACTTATGCTATTTTTTAGTTTACGCTTTATGATATTTTTGTTTTCAACTTCCCGTCCGTTACGATTTATTTTGTATGCTATATATCTGCATAATAGTTTACGGGATGCATACATACGTCTTCCTAACGTATAACTAGTCTAAGTGATTAGTGTCATAAGTTTCCTTGAAGTTTAAGAATTAAGACTTTCAATCTAATTTGATTAATACAGGATTAATATTCAATACAGAACATTGCTCTACTAGTAGGTATTTGTTTGTGAACTTGTGGTTATACACGGTTATTCCAGAACATTTTGCCATTCATTCACGCTTTATAAGACATGACTAGAAGTTTGATTTATCGCGTGGTTTTCGCCTGAATAGTACATAGCTCTCTGAATTTGTGATAAGAACAGTTTTTATCTATATTACTGTGAGCTGACTTTCGCCTCAGCGTGTGGAAGTCAGTTGGCTAGTTACAGTGTATTATTTCAGTAATTTAAAATAGCAATAATCTTTCGATTAAATAATAAATTGCTTACAAGTTGACTAACGAACAGTGTCAAGTGTGACGAGGTACGTAACTTTAGTTGCATCATTAAAACCTGCTCAACCTAGTCCCTCGATTTCTCCAGCTAATATTCCTGGGAAACTCACAACTGTGACTTTCTGGATCGGAAGTGTGGCCGAACCTTTGCCCTAAATTTAATTTAAAGCATGCATTATATACACCGTATGTAGTTAGGATGCCTTGTTTTGGAGCCATCACTCATGGCCTGGTATGGTTTCAAAACAAGAAAGAGGTGAATCTGTGCACCACCCTGTGCGCGACCACCTTATGGGCAGATATGAAAGAGCTAATAGTCTATTCGATCTGATCAGCCGATTAGTTGAGCATTTTCTGTCGGCGGGTAGGTTGTGTCCAATGTGCATTTGCTGCACCGCTCTATGTTTGTCCCTAATGTGTATTTCTGCATCCATGCACTGTCCTTATATTTGCCTACACAACTCATTTACTCCGTTTCTGTAGGCGGAACAGAAACTAAAACTACTTTTTTCCCTAAACTAAGCCACCGCCATTAATCATGCAGCAAACTAATAAAAGTTTTAAACTTGTGTGTATATAGTTTTATTATATTAACGTGTAGTTTCCGGTACAGTGTAGGTATTGATTGAGTATCAAAGCACTAGTGTTAATCACTAGCGCACTAAAAGTTATTAGCTAGAAAATAGTAATCAAAATTAGAACATTAACTATCTATAACTTGACAAAGGTTATGACATTTGAGCTTTGTAATTAGTTAAATTGTGTCCATCCCGTACCAAAGCCCTTCTATAAATATTGTAGGCAATTTATAGAGAGAAATATTAGCCATATAGTTAATTATTAACTATTAATATTAACCCGAAGTCTTGCTTATATACTTAGGGTTGTTAACAATGTCAGTGAAAGTAAATGATTATTGCCTTTTTCGGTATTCTGGTGTCTGGTGTCCCTTATTCAAAGCTGTACACAATATATTTCTATACTAGTCGTCAACTCAAAATATTTTTTGTTCATTTTAAAATAAGCTATTGTAACCAAAGTGGGATAAGATTATCGTGCATCTTTGAGTATCGATTTTATTAAAGATTACTTTTGGTTATGGTTATAGTTTTTCTCGATTAATGTCGCTTCAAGCATTGATTACTGATTAGGTTTACTAGACAGTCTGAGTAATGATTGACTTTGGCATGATTATGTGCATGTTCTTGAAAAGTTGTGTAGAATCAAAACAGCTTTAATGAGCTATCGAACGTCGAGGCAAGAGCCACTGTTTTGTGTCTAATTAATAATATCAAGAGTACATGCTACATACATATCTAATAGTGTCTCACTCTATAGAAGTCTTCTAAAGAGTAAGACAGTATTATGTATGTACGCTTGATAAAATCAGTGGGTTTTATTCAAATTTTGTTAAGCATCAAGTTTTTCGCTTATTGTTAATTCGTTAGCTCTAGTCTTGTCTTTCAGTTTATGAAAACTATCAACCTTGAAACTTTATCTCTTAAGGTAGTTAGTAACTTATCTAATAATTTTGTCTTTCCTACTATTATCCATAATTCCAGGTTAGCTTTAGCAAAGATTGAAAGCAAGCGAATACACCACTTTGAAAAAACAGTTGAAGACGCTAGGAATCGAACCCTGGCCACTTCTGTCAACGTTAACCACTACACCACAGCCCCCAAGCCTTGTGTGTCCTATTTCTCATTTACAACACAAAATATTTCGTCACCATATTACTTTCAACAATTTTAAACAACATTATGGGCTTAGAGTACCGTTAGTTTGCATTATCAAGTTAGCTTAGAAATTTTCAAAGTGCTGGTAAATTTTTCATTTCGAGTATTGCCTCCAAGTGTCATTTTGGCTTGTGAATGACGTAAAAATGAGCGAAACTCTAGCTGCAGACATACGCCTATCAGTAGACAGTCTGTTATATTCACTTTTGGTACACACCTATAGAACACAACTAGCTCCAGCAACTTAAAATGGATTTTACTTGATATGATACTTCTTGACGAGAATAACTTAGGAATGGGAAGAGCTTAATTTTATATAAAATATTACCCTTTATTTATATTCATAGATTAGACTAATTTGATATGCTAGATTGTAGCACTATACGCGGGTTTGTGGAAGGGTTTTAAGCAACTTGCCGTCATCCCCAAAAAAGCGGTCAGTGGGAAGAGTGTCAAACTTTTTGATAACCATTAATATGGTCATTGTACAAGTATTCCATTTGAGATAAAATGACTTCAAACCGAGTACTCTCATGAAATGCTTCATAGAATGCGCAAGAAGTTTTTTTGTTGGTTTGAGGCTTGAAGTACCTAGACGTGCGAGTAAAACGTTGCAGGAGTCTACGAAAATGGCTTTGTGTAAAGTAGATACATAGATAGTACATACGTGTGTATACTCTTTTGCTCATTTGCATAATGGTATAGTACTTTTAGCTCATTTGTATTATTGTACTATCTAATTCGCATATCAATTTGAGCACTAATATATACGTTTGTCTGTTCATGGTTAAGCAGTATGTTTCTTTTAGTACATCTTGCCTTCCTGCACCATGCTTCACCCTCAATAAACTCTGGGCCCCTTAAATTACCGTATACAATATACAGGACTTATTAGGTATTGTCCGAAGTTTAGGAATGGCATATCAGACTAAACGTGTTAAAATGAGTCCGCTGCTAAGTGATCCCTTGTAGTGAATATCTACTTAAAATTGACGTAACAAAAAACTATTTTAAATTACGAATTAAATATCTGTATTATTCTTTCTATTCTCATCGAATAAATAATTTATATACTTATATATTATTGTTTGGTATGCATATTATATAATTTTAAGTACATACATAGGTACATATGAACATTCCACATTTTAGTTTGGAAAGGTGAACGTTTTAAATTTATAACTTTCTCAAAGGGGAACGTTCCATAATTGCAACTTTCTAAATGGTGAACGTTCCAACATTTAGGCTTCCTGAAAGGTGGACGTTGAGAAATTTCAGTTTTCTGAAAGGTGAACGTTGAGAAAACTTTTTGTGAAAAGTGGCTTTCGGAAAGGCGAGTTTCTGAAAAATGAACGAACGCAAGCGATATGATGTATGGACATACGGTATAAAGTCATTTGGGCAAAAGTGCGATTCATACTGTTCGGCTGGATTCATACTTACAGCCGTTTGTCCGTTCAGTGTTCAGTCGACAAAATGACGAAATAATGATGTCACAGGCGCTGGCTGATCCACTGCATTAGGCTGCTAGTGACGTCATTCTGCCGACTGAACGGACATGCGGCTGTAAGTATGAATCGAGCCTTTACGCTGCATGTCCATTTGTTCTACTGAAATGATAGTTTTTCATTCGAATTAACGGATATGCGGCTACAGGGCAAACGGGCCGTACGTACGTCTGAATGCATTAAAGTATGAATTAAGCAGCCGATTTGCCGTTCAGTATGTCTGGATGGTGAGCATTCATTCGCTCCACTTTCAATTGCTCGACTTTCTATTGCTCGACAAAAATTTAATAAATTTTCAAAACATCACATGTTTACATTAGTTTGCGATTGCTCGACTTTCGGATGATCGTCAGCCCTTTAATTGGACCGCTATTGTCTGTCTTTATGTTACCGGGAAAGTGCGCGCCCAGTTAGAGTTAGTCATTGACTTACATTAACTGAGGAGGCCAGTTAAAGTGCGTCACTATTTTTCTGTTTGTCTAATGATTGACATGTCCGCCAACAGGTATCTTTTGCAGTCACTATTTGTATTTGCGTTGGCTAAAAGTTCTGCGTACAGTATTGTGCGTAGAAAAGTTCCCTGTTCGTTGTCGTACGAAGAGCGTGATCCTTCGCGAAAAATGACAAAGCTTCAGGGAAAGTGACGAACGGTGGCCAGAAAGTGACAAAGTCAAAATTTTTAATTTTCCACTTTTTTACATTGAAAATGTGTTTGGGTGTACTTTTTACGAAAAATTTTTGTTCGTAACTTTCAGGCCAACCTCGGTCACTTTTCGCGACGGATGAAAATCGTCGTACGTCGACTGCTAGCTCCTGAAAATTTTCAAAATGAAACAAACACCTCAACTGCTTAACATTAGTGGATAGGAGTAATATATTTATAGCCAGAGCACAAAAGGCGGAGTCAGGTCTGTCAGGACCTACCGTATGTCCATTCTTTTGTTTACGTTTCTGTAGCCAGCATTAACTGGCCATGTCAGGTAATGTTATGCGGCGACGCACTTTAACTGGGCGCGCGCTTTACCGGTAACATTTAGAATCCTACGTAGTCTCTTCGAATGCTCGACAAATTTAACGTGACAATACTCCATTCACCTGTTAAAATCAACTCCAGGAATATAACCTCTTAAACCCCCTCGTACAGAAGGGGGGGTGCGGCACACGTGACCAGCACCAAAGCCACACCAAAGACCAGTTTATAGGTGTTCTGTTATTTTGTAGAAGTGTTATTTTAAAATATTGAGAGAAAAAAAAAAAAAAAATAGGGGGGGAAATTATTAACAAGTTTTAAGAGGGAGTGGGGAGGAAATTTAAAAAAGGAGGAGAGGAAGTAAATGTGGGTCGAAGACAGATTGTAAAAGACAGAAATAGGGTTCAATTAAAGGGCTGACGATCATTTGAAAGTCGAGCAATCGTAAACTAATGTAAACATTGCCTGTTTTGGAAATCTAGTAAATTTTTGTCGAGCGAATGAAAGTACGCCGTCTGGATGACCGTTCATCCGTTTGTCCGTATGTCGTAATGTCCATACAGAAGTATGAATTGACCATAAAAAAGGCCAATCAGATTTTGAGGCGGTGCTGGGGTAGTTAAAGCAAATACTTTTCAAACGGTTGAAAAGACTTTTGATGAGTTTTTGTGTAGTTTTTTTGAAAGTAGTCCAGTCACGTCATTTACTAATTTGAGAATATTCACGAGTGCATATTTATGGCTAAAATGTCGCTTTTTTAAAATCTATTACCTTTATCAAGAGTACATAATAGGAAGAGTATGACACTCTTCCTATTATGCCTACGGGCGTGCGTCCAATGCGCAGCGCGAAATAGCCCGTTTATGTACGGTTTTGAGGGGGGGGGGTACCCCCCCCTCATTTCAAGACACTGACAAGGACTTTTGTTGATGTGCTGAACTGAGGGGGGGGGTACCCCCCCCTCAACTGAAGACGGGGTACTGACCTGAGGGGGGGGGTAGCGCAAAGACTTTGTCAGTGTCTTGAAATGAGGGGGGGGTCGGGGTGCTGAGTTGAGGGGGGGGGTGCCCTTGGGGTATCGAGCACGGTAGGGGGTACCGCGGGGGGCCCCCCTCAGTTGAGTACGGGGTCTTCAGTTGAGGGGGGGCACCCCCCCCCCTCAAAACCATACATAAAAGGCCTATTTCGCGCTGCGCATTGAACGCGCGCTGCTAGGCATAATAGGAAGAGTGTCATACTCTTCCTATTATGTACTCTTGCCTTTATTAAGTACAGTTTGTCTATTAACTTTAAAATCTCATGATCATATTTTAGCATTAGGATTAACGATATGGCAAAAAAGTTTCCAATTCGTTACTGGTAGTCTGTTTTACACGAAAAGAAAGAGCCTAAGAAGGATGTAGATACTCCTAATATGTACATACATACAAACATAGGTGAAGTGAGGTAAGATAAGCCCTCTATAGTACTTAAAGGGATTTACGACAGCTCATCATCGGCCCAGTAGTTCAACGGTAGAGCGCTGCCTGCAGATTCAGAGATGGGTTGTTCGAATCCCCCTGGGTTCATTCTGATGTTGATGCTGTCTTACTTTCAGTAAGAATCCCCCTCCCTTTCTTAACACATATAAATTAATACTGTAAATGACTGATTATTTCAGGCACCTGGAACAATTCACACTATTCAAATTGAACAATGCAAATTGGTGACAAGCAGTTATGGCTGTTGATTGCCGCCCTACTCAGTTTCATTCTCACCACAGCCAGTGAGCCGCAGCAAATCAGGGTAGAGCGAGGGGCCGTCCCGTGGCTATTAAACGGAAAACGGGGGGCCGTCCCCTGGCTGCTGCATGGGAAACGCAACCAATGGGAGCCAGGCTATGGGCAAAAACGAGGGGCCGTCCCTTGGCTACTGAATGGAAAGAGGGCTGCCGTACCTTGGTTGGCGTCGAGATCGTTTTATAAGGCGTGACTATCCTACGACCCCTTTACTCCATACCAGTTTTATTATTAATAATTAGCCATGCAAATAAGAATGTCACCTAAATTCCGAAACCATCGATTTATTTGCTGAGAATGTTCATTTGTATTTATCTAGTAGGCTTGAATCTCTCTTGTTAAATGCTTTGTGTAATAAATTGTGTCCGTTGTTCAGATGCAGTGTTTTATCAACCTGTTATTCGAAGTGGAACCACAAACTGATTCTTTGTAAAACCCATTGGTCTAATGTTTCAGAGATATATTAAATGGCCGTGTCTGAGTTTGAAACCAACTGCAATTTAGGACAAGGTGTACTCACACTTCTTGGCCTTGTTTTATGTGTTACTGATTCGACTATGCTCTTTTACAGTACCGACGAAAACTACTTGATGACTCCGGAGTCAAAGCGGAGTCCAAGTCACGTGATTCTAAAGTCAAAGTTTATTTATATGTACTATCAATACGTAACTATGAATGAATGAATGAATATTTACTTAATCATAGCATAATATCCCTAAACAGAGACTTTATATGCAACTTTTCAGCACAGTTACAGCAAATTTAACGACGCCAGTCACAATTTTTCACAAAAACAAATATGGGTATAGTCACAGTGGTCAACAGACAACATGTATATGGCCAGCCTCAGCAAATCAGGTTCTTAATTGCTGATAAAAAGTTGATCGACGATCGAAGGCAATGTCTAAAAATTGTGATAATCTTTTTGTACTCTGGTCATCTTGATGGTTCGATATTTCAATGAAGAGTTCGTTTAGATTGGACGATGGTAATATTGTATAAGGCCTAATGTCGTTATAAACCGGACATTCTAATAAAAAGTGAATCTCGTTTGCAATTTTTCCCATTGAACAAAGTCGACACAAGCGTTGTTCACGAGGCACGCGATGGGTTGATCTACGGTCCCAGCGACCTCGTTCGATTTCGTGATCGTGAGATCGTAGTCTAAAGCTTACGAGTCTTCTAAAATGTTTTTGTTTAAGCTTAGTTGAATATAGTGGTTCAAACCGAACTTTAGTTTATATTGAGCATACAGGTCCAAACTAGTAAGTCCAAGAAATTCTGGCTTCCACTCAGCAACTAAAAATCGGTCAATTAAACGTTTTCTACACAGGTTAAGAGAGATTGCTGTTCTTGGAACCTGTTGAGCCACCCAATAATCAACTAAGTTCAGACTCCTCAAAAGTTCCACTAAGGATGTTGTCCACGTGAACATATTCTGCTGTGTCATACATAGTTCGCATAAGGCATAATAAGACTGTTTTAAAAGAGAAGTATCTGGTTCGGCCAAAATTTCACACCAGTATCTGAACATAGCCAACTGCCTTTGAATTATGAGAGGAAAACGACCAGTTTCACCGTACACAGCTACATTTGGAGTTGTGGTTTTCACAAACAGTAATTTTTTCAAAAAGTTTAGATGAATTTTTTCAACTATGTCACAATAGTTATGTAAATGAGAAAAATTTTGGCTATTCCCTGTCAAAAATCCCCACACTTCACAACCATAGTGCAACACAGCAGTTACATAACAGTCAAAAAGTTGAAATTTCGTCTTCATTTTTAAATTGAAAAACTTATTCGCAGTATACTGAATATAATAAGCTGGTGTACGAGCAACATCAATACGGTTTAAGACTGTAGACATCAAGGATATTCCATGATTACTCAGTAAGTAACCTAGATATTTGAAGCTTTCTACAAAAACCAACTGAGAATTTTAATGTATGTACATCTATGTACAATGTAGCCTATGTTGTATGTAGTTGTATGCCTATGTTGTTGTAGTCTAATCTATGTACATGTATTTAATCTATGTACTACATATTTAGCTGTTTATTTACAACTACATTTATAATGACCATAGATGTTGACTCCAGAATCAACTGACTTCGACTCCGCTTTGATTCCAGAGTTTGTAGCAAGTAATTTTGGTGACTACGGACTCTGGAGTCAAACCGGAGTCCAAGTCACGTGATTCTAAAGTCAAAGTTTAAATGTATTATTAATAACTAGGTAGCTATTTATTTACAACTACATATATAACACATAACTATAAACGTTGACTCCAGAATCAACTGACTTCGACTCCGCTTTGACTCCAGAGTTTGCAGCAAGTAATTTTTGGTCCCTGCAGTTTGTTCATAAACTGATTGATAAATTACAAGTATTATATTTATAGCTGATAGTGATACAGACATTTAACGTGCGATTGATAGATTGCTTTTTGATGCGCTAATTATTGAAATCTAGATCAATCCAGAAGTATAAAACCAGAAGAACTGGTCAAATCCAGACTTTAATTTAGCCTCAAACCATGAGTTTTTCCCTGTATAAAACACATGCTATTAACTACGAGTTGTGTAATCCCTTTTGCAACTCAAAATCAGCCTTTAAAATTCGATTTGTAAACTCCTCTCTGGGTAATTTTCATATATATAACCTAATCTCGGGCTAAATAAAAAAAGCATATGACAAGTACAGAAAATTAATCATAGACTTGAGTATGAAAAATCTGCTTGTCTTTAAGCTACTTGTTTTCCAAGACTTCACATAGCCTTCAAAACAAGTCCTTATTAGGGGGGGTCACGACGCTTCAAATCGTGTTTTAAATTGATCGCACTGTAACCAATAAAAAATGTAAACACGAGTTAAAGTATTTCTTGTTAACTAAAGTACGAATTGTTGAATTTGAATTTTTAAACAGGCCAAAACGGATGATTTCTGATTTTTTAATTCCCTGTAAGCGAGCCTATGAATTAATTACATGACATAATAGTAGTTTTGTAAGCTTTAGCCAGTGATTGGCTCTAGGCTAAAGTGTAAGCAGTTAATTTATGCGAGATTCTGAAAACATTGCATAGGTAATAATAATAATATGGAGAACGGACTCAAAACGCCACTTATTTCCAAGCGAAGCCCGTTCTGTATGCTGACCCGCCATTTATCTCTTATGGACCGATATCGGCAGCTCCAAAAGTACCTCACCATCGAAACTGATAAAGTACACGGTAAGTTTGATGTTGTCTTAACGTGCCTTTCCTTCCTGCAAGCTCATCACATAAACATATAAATTTCAAAATTATAAAACTAAGCCTAAGCTTCAGCCTAAGCCCAAACTGAGTCTGGTAATAATCCTGGGATTAAGCCTAGCTCCTAACCTAAGCCTAAATTTGAGTATATTTGAAAACGCACACGCACACTCACACATGTTGAGCCTTGCAGGAAGGAGATGGTGTCTTAAGCCCGGTTCATACTAGTTTTTGTCCTTGTCCCTGTTGTTTTGTCCTTAAGCGATTCCAAGAAAACTGCCTGGCTAAATAAACTAGCTTTTAGCGTGAATAAGGTATGGTGCAGATCGCATGCAAAAAACTATGCAAAAACGCTTGTGTCAGCATCTGTCCTTGTCCTTGTCTTTGTGTCCTTAAAGACAAGTATGAACCGGTGTTTATGGTCGAATAATACTTTAGTCCTTTACTGTCGTAAGTCCGTTCAGCGTGAAAAGTTACGAAATAATCACGCCAGTATTTAAACACAAGATCAGATTGTTTTAATTGGTCAAAATTGACAACGTCGACATGTCATCATTAAAACAAGGACGTTTTGCGAGTAAGACTAAACTAATTTTCAATAGATATCGGTCAGACAAAAAAACGTGGACTACCTACTCAACTGCCGATATGAGAAACACGGCACTAATTTTTTTAAAGCCAACAGTTGTTAACGTGTCATGCTCAACTGTTTTTTGACTGTTATCTGAAAATTGCTTTCAGAATCTTTGTTATAGTTTTTTTAATTGAAAAAGAATATTATTTATTAGGTAATTCCAAAGACCGTTTCAAATGAATTTAGGACTAAAACGTAACATTTTAAATAGCCTGACAGAAACCATATTGTATTGCGCGCCAAGACCAGCTTACCAACGCAGTTCAACCTCTCAATTTGTCGTGTTTCACAAACTGACTAAAAATAAACCTCAATTGGAATCATACCACTGAATAGGTGTTCTCAAGACTGTAACACCCACGACCGATTTTACGAGTCGGTTTGACAGTTTTCTGTCGAATAACGTTTTTTTCGAGTCTGTCGCAATGATAATTATTGGTCAGTTTCCCGCCATTTTTGCCTCTAATTATATGTAATGAGACTGTACCGGAATTTATGCTCTTTTAAGCACTGCTATGGCTTAATATGCTACGTAGTAAAAAATTGAAAACTCCTGTAACACAGATGCCTGATATTTTCAGGCAAATTTATGGTTGTTGTTCAGACTCATTAATTTTTTCTTCGTTCATTTATTTCATTCGGGTCATTTTTTTCGGTTTTGACAAAAACAATTTGTGAAGGTAGGTAGGGAGAAGAAAATAAGTCATGTCACTGTTTTTATACCACACCCTTTTTAGATAAAAAATTTTCAAATAAGGTAGGTATGAAGCTTATTTTCGGTTTGTAATTGCTAGATCTAGCGACAGAACAAAGTATTTGGCAATATAACGAATTTTTACATGTAAGTGTCGATTCATACTTACAGCCGTATGTCCGTTCAGCCGGCAAAATTACAAATTACGCCACAATCTGATACCATTAGTGGCGTGACTATTTAGTTTTTTGCCGGCTGTACGGACAAACGGCTGTAAAGTACCTATGAATCGAGCCTCAGAGAAATGCAGTACGTAATCGCCGACGTCGAGAATGCCGACCACCACATCACAAATCATAAAACGGCTTGGTTTCTTTTACAAATACACTTGTCACATGGCCTCTACGTAATTAGGCATGCTACAATTAATCTCTGATATGTGCGGCTCCTGTAATCTCTTAACTTCTAAGAGTGCAGTCAGAGATTTGTTGCACTCTCTGAACACACGGTAAGCATACGCGAATTCGACGCAGCGTGCACTCAAAGATTTGTCGCACGCTTGCTAGAAGTAAGAAAGAACCTTAAAAAGAACGGAAAGAATCGAACCATAGAGCAGCACATCATCAAGGTCCGTAGTCGTCCATCGTATCCACTCGACCACGGCTGCTTCAGAACCAGTTAATTATAACCCAAGTTGTGGTAAAATTAAAGTGCGTACAGTGTGAAGGGCTGTCGTAGTCTCCTTTTAGTTACATACCTAGGCTTGTTTATAAACACCAGTTACTTAGTTGTTCCGTCTCAATAATAATGTCATTTATTATTATTCTGTTTACTAACTTCTAACTCTCTAACTCAATAATGTTGTCATTTAAACATTAGCCACCCAAGGTAGCGTAGCCGAGTGGTCTAAGGCGCTGATTTTGAAACTAGAAGTCAGTTGTGCGTGGGTTCGAATCCTACCGCTACCAATATATTTTGTTTTTCACCTGTGTTAAGGCCATGTGACACGTCTGTTGTAGCATAGCTAGCACTGACACTCAGATATTAGTATGCAACTCTGCTTGGACAGCCCTCCTGCGCTGCGCGCACTCGTGCTTTGCACTCGGAGCTTTCCAGCGCATCGTGCATACAAATATCTGAGTGCACTCGCAGCCATGCCACAACCCTTACTTCTCACATAAAGAATGTAGGTATGCCACAAACAAACGTTGGTTTTGTGGTTTGTCATTGTCCTTGTTCTATCGTTTTGTCCCTAAGCGATTTCAGAAAAACGGCATAGCTGAATATGCCATTTTTTTGCATGACGATAGTTGAGAGCACTTCTAGACCGTATAAAAATAGCTCAAACGCGTGTCAATTTTTTCACAGAAGCTGACCGACACTTGTCCTTGCCCCTGTTCTTGTGTACTTAATGGACAAATATAAACCGGGCTTAAGGGGATGAACTGTTACATGGGGTGGCGCAAATGTGACCTTAGTCTTTTACTGACAAGTGACTGTAATTACTTTCAGTGTGTAGAGAACGGGCTAAAACTTTGGGTAGGTACCTAATGTACAGAAGCTAAAAGAAATAACGAGTTAACTTTTTGTCAGTGCTAATTATGTACTAAAGTGTGTTATGCAGAAACTACGAGCTGATTGGCTGCTTCACGCCCGACCCATTTCCCTGTTTTACTACACCGTTAACACAAGCCCACAGTATGCTACGTAATTATCGTAACAAAAGCTCAAATAGTCTGCCTTCGACAATTACACGCTGTTAACACGATAAAGCCGTCAGTGCGAAATAAATAGAATTAACCAAATGAAATTTTTTTATTTGTTCAAAAAGCCGGACAGAGACCAAGCAAGCAGGCATCCGGCAAAAATAAGGTTTGCTATTCAATTAGGTGAAATAGGGGAATAGATTTTGCCTACTGGCTTCAGCAGGTTGGGTTTGCCTAGGCTCGGCTCTGACTGCTGCTTACCTGGCCACTGAGGCCACTCCCATAAGCCCGACCAGCCACTGCGTTTGCCTGCCACCTCATGCTAATCATTACATTACCCTATTTGTCATTGCTTAGCGGATTTAGGTCTACTACAGAGGGAGTATCATATTTATATCAAAAGTATCAAAATGGTATCAAAACAACAGTGCAGTGGGTATCCTCATTTTAGGATGGACAATTATTGTAGGAAGGCTTGATTCATAATTACATCCGTATGTGTGTTCAGCCGGCAAAATTACGAAATAATGATGTCACTATTATAGTGTTGTTCTGGTAGACCATAACTAAAACTAAAACTAGTTACAAAAACTAATTTTCAGCAGTTATACCAAAACTATAACTAAAACTAAGCTAAAATTCTCTGACGGAACAACACTACCCCAAAGCCCATCTACTAACGCCTTGTCACACTTTTGTCTATTACATCACTTGCCTCAAACTATTTTTGGCTTAGGCTAGGCTTAGGTTTGGCCTCAGGCTTAGGCTTAGGCTCAGGGTTTAGCTTAGGTTTAGGCTGAGGTGTAGGCTCAGTCTTAGGCTAAAACAAACTAGTATAATTCTTCAAAAATTGAAGCGATCTGGTCACGTGACGATGCTCGAATCTGATTAGCTCAGAGCTTGAGGCAAGTGCTGTATATAAACGTTCGTCCTTGTCAGTTTGTCACATCGAAACTGCCTTAGCAGAACCGCAGGCCTTACACAACAGAGATAAAATGGATTGAACCGTTGTGCAATATTTTGCCTAATTTGCATATTCACAAACACAAAAACTACTCACGCTTACTGAGCTCAGAGACAGAGTGTGCACATACGTAAAGTATCACCCGCAAATTCTATGGAATTAGCATTGGGATAGTGATTGTTACTTAGTTACTAAAGGTACATTTTGAGCGCAGTGCTTTGCTAGTGCTTTTACTAAATAACTTAATTAAAACCCAACTAAAAGATCGAAATATGATGCTTTAAAACGCCCCTATAGACCAAAACTAGATGCTAATAATGGTCCTATATGCATTGAGCATTGAACGGACTTGACTTTTAACTGGTTACCTAAATATATTTAGTGGATCAAAATTAACTTTTCACAAGCTAATGATATTTCAATTTATATGTCTACTATTTAGTTTAGTTCAGTTTAGTTCAGGCTATGTATGTAGTTTCTTGTAGTTTAGTAATTTACGATTATGTTTTTCTAATAGCCGTTTAAAATTAAGTTTTGGCGTAGCCAAAGACTGATTTAACTTCTTTAATCCGTTTAATCCGATATAGAAGCCCAAGTATTCAGTTGTGTTTAAGTTAGAAACACCCTCAAGTTCAACCAATCGCTAGCCCTTGCTCCTAGCTCAAACTCTATGATTATTGTTTCAAAAGGCTTTCAGTGGAGGCTGAGATTTTTGAGAAAGAAGTGTTGTATTATTAATTATGGTCTTCCTTTGGCTTCGCGTGCCAGTTGGTTAATTGGCACTTGGGTTTTTTGGATGACTTGCTCAAACCAAACCTTCAACGCCACTTTGCTGCTCTTTCAAACTGCCCATTATTTTCACATTTCTAAATTTACTTGAGTATTTTTAAAACTACTCATAGTATTTTTTGGTGTGAAAAAAGCTTTGAAAACAAAAAATCTTGTATAAAAAACTGCGATTCCGGAACTAGCACCTTACATGCGGAAATTTCAATAAGATACCTAGTTTCTTTTAACTGTCATTTATAGACAATTCAAATTAGAGAAGCATGGTTATACCTAATATAAATCTGGTTAGTTAAACGGTTTTGTCCAAAATTTTAGATTATTTTACTTTTATTATTGTATTTTAAATAATTTTTGACATGATTACGTTTATACAGTATATTCTACAGTAGCATGCTGGAACTTGAAACTCGCCAGACTTATGCGTACACGGTAATAATGCCGAGGTGGTTCAAGTTTCGTTATGTCTAGTTAATCCGACGCAAAGTAAAGCCCGGTTCATACTTGTCCTTAAAGACATAAAAACAAGGACAATGACATTTTTCGGCCAGCTGGTGTCAATTGACCGAATTGGTCAATGAATTCGAATTTTTTGCACACAAACTGAACTGTCATGTTTCATACAAAAATTTGTCACATGAGGACAGGTAGTTTTCTTAGAGTTGCTTAAGGACAAAACAATAGGGACAAGCATAAGGACGAGTATGAACCGGGCTTTATGAACAGAAGTCTGACTCTAACTCAACTAATAAAATTAGATAAGAGCCAGTCCAGTAACGTATCTGACCCACCTGGCACTTCGTCACTCATATCATCAAATGAGTTCTCACCGTTTTATTGTCTTACTGAAGAAGGAAAAATACCGGGCTGGTAGTTTTATTCCCAGGGTTTTGGCAAATCGGAGAAAGTTGGGTCGTTTTTTTATGTGTACGTCTAACGTCCTGCCATATTTTCATATTCTAAGGACTTGTGAATGTCAATTTCGGCGTCATTATTTCATTATTATCATCATTACAAGCAAATGGCCTAAGGGCTTAGTATTTTTATGTTTTTTAAGCAACTTCAAGCTTCAGTTTCAATGCCATGATTTCGCTTGCATAATAACGTAACATGCCGTATAGGTAAAGTACATATGTATATACGTTACCTATTGGACCCCTAAGCATGGTTCATACTTATCATTGTTCTTTCTCTGATTTCTATTATTCTATTATTTCTTATATCTCTATTTTGTTCCTAAGCTACATACGTACCTTTTTGACCCCTATTGGCAGAAAAAAACTGTCCTATATTAGTCCTATGCTCAGCCTAGGCCTTGGAGTGGTTCGCATCACTCGTTATGTACTCCTGATGCTAAAAATTACTTACAATTATTCTGCTTTGAGGCGGAATAAGAAGCTGTGTTATATCTGTCGACGTAAAGGCCTATTCACATTGAAGCGCATGACCGGGCGCATGAGCGGGCGCATGAGAGGGCGCATGAGAGGGCGCATGACAGGGCGCATGAGAGGGCGCATGAGCGGGCGCATGAGCGGGCGCATTCTATTTTCACACTGCCTGCTTGATTATTTCACACAATGCACTAGGCAAGTGTGCGTGTGCGCCCGCTCATACGCCCGCTCGTGCGCCCGCTCATGCGCCCGCTCATGCGCCATGGCGTGCGCCATGGCGTACGCCATGCAATGCGCCATGGCATACGCCATGGAGCAAAATGCGCCCTCGTGTGAGTGAATAGGCCTCAACTCTTGAAAAGTACACTAGACAAGATTACTACGTACTATGTAATAGGTATATCTCTCCCCGAGCGTACAGTCTCAGAATGTTCTATCTATATGTAGCTGTATTTTCTTATTAAAATAAAATTGGTGAGCTTCTTGTAAGTTCGAGACTTTGCTTCACATTTAACAGCAAAGTGTTCCCTTGTTCTTTTACGGTAGGAAAGACGTAATCTAAATCCATGTCCATAAATAAAATCCGTCGTAGTAAGGTTTCTGATGATGTAAAAAGTCAAGAGACTTTTGTGGATGAAACCTGTCAAGGAGATGTTTCGCACCAAATGACCAGATTATAACAATTCTTTGACATAGCACTTTTGAGAAAAACGTCGGAGATCTATATACCACCATGCCGCTTCCGACTTTACCAGAAGGTAGGCGTAACGATTTAGAGTCGATTCATACTTACAGCCGTTTGTCCGTTTAGCCGGCAAAATTACGAAATACTCACACCACAATTTGATGTTTGCTTGCACTTCTAGTGGCATGATTATTCTATAATTTTGCCAGCTGAAAGGGACGTACGGCTGTAAGTATGAATTGGGGAAATAGGTGCAGTCTTCCAAAACTAGATTTTTGTGCTTAAAACGGTGTCTAAAAGAAAGTTTTCAGGGTAGATAAAGTTTGTTTCCATTCTAGAAAAAACAATGCTCTTTTTGTAGGCTATGTCATATCTGACGAATGCATGCACAGATGCATTCAAATTTTCAGTTTTGTTTTTTGTAGTTACTTTTCTGTTTTAAAACACATTTGGGTTGGAAAATAACATGAAAACCTTTTTGTTTCTTTTTGTCCCAAACCTTTAATTAGTTATAATTTCAATTAGTAAACACGCTTGAAAATATAATTTGGTGTATATAAATAGCATAAACTCCATGTAACGTGCCAACAACCGTAACGAAGCTCATTTCTAATGAACAAGTAAGCAGTAGGTGGCATTTTTGGCTAAAGTTTATTAAAGTTTTATTAGAATCAGCTGTTCTTTAGTTTAAAAGCGCAAACTGTGATCTACCGTTATTTTAATAATTAATATTATCGGACTCTGATCAAACGATGAGCAACAAACAGAAATTTTTTGCCAGATCCAAAACTAGACGTAAGTTTTTGGATAATTAGTCTTAAATTATACTTACCATGTAGTTTTACGGTAAAAAATATATTATACCTATGAGTAAACAACCTATAGTTGTAGTTATAATTGTACAGTTTTGTATTTTGCGCCCAAATTTCGCGCCAATTCGATTTTTGAATATTAGACAGATATTATAATGTGTAGTTGATGCTGGGTGGAGCTGTAGCCCGAATCATAATTGTCCTTAAGGACAAAGGGACAGGGACAAGGACAAATTTCGGTCAGATGCCGTTAAAAAATGACAGGAACGCTTCGGCTAATTTTTTGTATGCAGTCTGGAGCAGGCATCATTGTCTATGTTGAAACTTGGCGATTTTTGCCGGTTAGTTTTCTTGGTTTGGTTAAGGACAAAACAACAGGGACAAGGACAAGAACGAGTATGATCCGGGCTTATCAGAGGAACAAGAGGTGATACGGTGGCAGCCTGACAAGCCAGAACAAACAAACACAACCGATCGTCGGGAAAAATTCGTTGACAATAATTCTTCTCACTAAAGCCTAGTTCATAGTAGTGCGGAATTGTCCGTAGTTGTCCGAGTCCGAGTACGTGTCCGTGTCCGGAAGGTCGTCTGTAAGATTAGTCCGTGTCCGTGTCCGTCAGCTAATTCATACTGCTACGGACACTCTACGGACAGTGCGTACGCATATAAAATAACGCATATACATTCTGCAGCGTACCAAGCGTGTGAGAATGCAGCGTTCAAAAAATCAATAAAAACGTTCTTAGCACACTAAAATGCACTACTGAGCTCATATTACGAACAATTTAATAAAATTTTGCAATGCACGGAGGAATTTTATGTGTACGCAAACACACGTGACTAATAAAGGTCTTATTTAATTGGCTGGTTGCTTACGGACACGGACAAAAGTTGAACTGAATTTAACTTGTCTTCCGGACATCCGGACAGCCTTTACGTACTCTCTCGGACAACTTGTTACGGTCATCCGGACAAGTATGAATTAAACTACTCTTACGGACACGGACACGGACTCGGACACGGACAGCCCTTACGGACAACTATGAACCGGGCTTAAGCCAGACAATTTACGCGCCGGTTGAAAAATGTGAATACGTTGAGCGGTTATTTTTTTACACTTAGCTTAAGACGTATGTTTGAGTCGTCTATTCACACTTGTTAGACATACTTCACAATAGAACATTGTATTTAACTGATTATTCAAGAGACAATTATTTTAAATATTTTTTCAACAGTCAATTCGATTTTTCTATCTCCACCAACAGATTTGGATACAGATAAGATGTGATAAAGCACATTTTTCAAATTTATAAACCCATGCGTGCATTCTGAGAATTAATGTCCATTTTAGAAAACTGATTTTTTCAAAATTTATTCTGTGAGTTATTTCCAAGTTCCTGATTCCTGTTTGCGTGATTATAGGACAGGCGTAATTAAAACCATCTCTAGCAAAAATTGACATTCATGGCAGCGTTTTTCTCTGCAGATTTATTCTTTTAGGTAACTCACAAGATAAGATTCTAAAGTGTCACGCTATTTATATATTACAGGGCCTTTCACTTCTCATTTTTTCCCGCTGTACCAAAAATTTCCAATTATGCCACAGAAAACTGTAATTCTCAGTCCTTTATTTTCAATTTCAAGCCTTCTTATTCTGGCAAGTGGTAAAGAAAAACTCATCAAAGCTTTTGGTAGCAGTTTTTCTAAAAAATAGGACAGTCTCGTTAAGATTGAGACTAGCTTCAGAGAAGATTGAATTTAATTTAGTTTTTATGTGGGTATTTTTTGAACTCGATTAGTTTTTTAAGTTAATAAGTATTTTGACTGAAAACAACTTTTTATTAAAATTCTAGAGAAACGTTTCATCTGGTTAACAAAAGCTATGCAGATTGCTTTGAGGTGATTATTTAAGTTTCACAGCCCTATAAGGGTCTATTCGCAGTTACGTTCAGTCTACATACTAAGTTACAACAAGCTAAGTTTTCGGCAAAAGTATTCAGTCAGTATCAAGCATAAACTTTTAAGTACATGGCCAAAGGCCATCGTAAACCTGTTGGGCCAGCAAAATTGTATTTATAGTAGGGAAGCTAAATGTGAACCAGCCCTAATATGCACCATTAGCGTGTTCATATGCATGTAACTCTCACTGCGATGCAAGTCTCGTCTAAAAGTTTATACCAAACGACAGAGGAGTCCGACCACTATAACTGACAAAAATTTCATTAGAATTCATGCAAGAGGGAATGTACACTTGTACACGAAAGTTTTCAGACTGAAAAAACTGTGTTGTCCAAGCGGACAAGACCCATGACCAGTTTTTGGAAAATCTTTATTATTCAAAAATTTCAGCGTAAAAGTAGTAAAATTCTGGCAGTCATAGACTCAGAATTTTTGGCTGATTTCGAATATGCTAATTTTGTAACTTGAAGCTGCACTCAAAACGTATGATAAGCTGTTTTAATAAAGCACCTAATGTTGGAGTTTGGCCCTAATGTGCACCACCCTGGATCCTAATGTGCACCAGGGGCCTAATATTGCACCAAAATAGTAATTCTCATAACACAGCTATGCAGAATTATTTTCGATCGGGTTTTTTTGTGAACATTTAGTTTATATAACGGAGCAACTTCATAATGAACAACAAGACAAAATTCGTTTTCTTTGTGAGAGTTTTACAGTCTCCAAAACTGGTGCACTTTTGGCCCCCATACATCAATGGTGGTTGGTGCAGTTTAGGGCCCCGAAATGGACCACAAAATACATTGAAAAATTAAGAATTTGTAACCGACAGTTTTGACAGTGCTGCTGAGCAACATCCATGTGTCTGTGAAGACTGTTTTTTTGAATTTTCATATCAACTTCCAATTAAATGCTGAATTTAGTGTTTTATGATGTCATTCTTGCGCCTTTTTTGTATATGCAATTTCTCATCATACACTGAACTGATTTTAAAATTTTTTTGTACACTTGCAGTTTACACCTTTTGCTACAATATGCATGGTTCAAAAACGCTAGTACATTAGTCAATGCCTTGAAAAGCGGACTGGTGCAGTCAAGGGCATGGCCGGTTCACTTTTGGCCCTGGCTCTAAATGTGCACCAAATCCAAATTTTCCATTTTAGATGGCCCCGAACTCGGCCTAAAATAAATATCGTGGCACGAAATTTTGCAAAAACTTGCGTTCACTATCAGTTATTATCGCAGTGAAATTTTAGGTGATTTGCTTAGCTAAATTCTGAGAAAACTTGAGCCAAGCGTCAGCACTTTGAGTGAAAAATTTTAGGTGGTTCACATTTGGCTGCTCTACTATATTCCGCCTGAAGGCGGAATTATTGGAATCAAAACTTTGTATGAAAAGCGTGCAAGGCGCTTTTGTACGTACTGCATTACTAGGCTATATGTTTTACACAGTGCTGTTCTATAGGAATGAACGTGTTTCAACCGTGGGGGGCATGAATGCCAAGAAACAAGTAATAACAGCTAAATTTGATTACAAATAAGCAAAATTGCAAGGGCCAGCAAAAATTGAAACTATAAACAAACTTAAAATTCGGCCCTCCCAAATGGATTTAGAAATTTGAAATTTTGCTACACATGTCTTCCCCTTGGATGCCAACTTTTGTTTTGTCTAGCGGCTGGCTGATTAGCTGTTGGCATTTTGCCACAGCCAATCAGCGTCTCTATTGAATAACAATGACATGTTAACCATATGTGACAGGAACAGCTATGAAAACATAAAATTCAGTGATAGTTTCTGTTATACAGAACCATAAAACACGTTAACACTAAACAATTTTGTTTTAGTTTGAAGCAAAATTATGAATATTTTAATTAGGTACATAAATGGAACTTTTGCAACTGTGCTTTACTGTTACT